>JAPQRN010000025.1:6072199-6086372 GCA_037367275.1 Coranthus polyacanthus | reverse complement strand
GCACAACAAAATAAGCAAAGGAAAACCACACACACACACGCACACACGCACACGCACACACGCACACACGCACACACACACTCACACACACTCACACACACTCACACAGTCATGTGTCACTATGCTTGTGAGGACATTGACATAGCTATCCTCAACCTTAGCTGAATGCCTTAAGCCTTAAACCCTTCTAACACTCATCAAAAAGTAAGTCTGAGCAACCCAACCTGTCCCAACCTTTAAAATCCATTAAAAGTTGGGAGTACCAGCTAAATGTCCTCACATACTAAAATGTCCTCGCGACTATAATAGAAATACTAAAATCTGTTCACACAATTACATAAAAATCACACACACCCTTGATAAAAAAAAGACTTTCAAAGTAAAAATAATAAAAGCCAAGTTCCTGAGATAAAAAAAAGATAAAGTCTTCTTAAAGAGTAACTCAGCTGTCTTGAAGTATACGTTTTTACCATGACCTCCTGGCATGAAGCGGTGGCATGGAAACAACGTGAAGTGCCTGCCAGAAAAAGCACCTGCTGATAACAATACACTGGTGGGACTCTGTAACATTTCACTCTCAACAAATCCAAAATAACTGCATTCCATTCATGAGTGCCATTCTCCGATAAACGCTCATGTGGAACATAAACGCTCATGTGGAACATACACTGAAAACAATAAAGTCATTTGTCAAAGCCATGTAACAGATATCCCAGAATCTGTCAAACTATATCATCATTGAATTGTAATTACACTGTAATAGCACATCATCCATAAGCAGACATCAGAAAAGCATTCGGCTGGAGAAACATTATTTTCCAATGATTGGATAGTATGACAGAACAAATTGTTCTTTTGAAGCCGTTGTTGGAATGAATCCTGGGAAAATGACAGTCACTAGCTAGCAGGGCCAAAACCGATGGCAATCTTTTTTTTCAGCAAACATCATAGAAAACATTGTGACAACAGCGCAGCGCTGAAGGTGATCATGAGGACAGGACATACAAATATGCTTTGGATAGGACGGCAGAGCTCATTCATCCACTTGCAGTGCAAAGTTTTCCTCACCAGGGAGCAGTAGGGGTCAAAAGGTGATGGCTAATACAACAAATGCTGCTCTAAATAAATACAAAAGGACCTGGTTATCACCCTCAGAGCAGGTGAGGACACTTCGCTTTTGAAGGCAAGGCAGAAAAAACAACTGTCTTGCTCGATGCTTAAAAAGTGCAGTACAGGGGTTTATTTGTTGTCCTCACAGCTTCTCTTCCCGGGTTATTTTCATTTGTAGTAACAGATCGTATCCAAAAGCTGTTCAAATAAGCTGCCGTGCTATTGTGTGGCAGACTTGAAATACTGGTACTAGTGGATACTCCAATGATTGCATCACTACAATGTCAGGATTGCAGAGAGACTCGTCCATCTGCTTACTTTGAACAGTGAGTAATGCGCATGTGATCTCTTGAGTCAATTTGCTCAAAGACCTCAGAGAGCTGGTGATAGGCTGGCTGCTGCCAAAGCCTGGGGCAAATTTGTCACTGTGTGTGTGTTTTGGAGGCCTTAAAAACCCAAACACCTAAAAACCAAACACATACTCACAAGTAAAAAACAGAGAAAGTCCTCTTCATATTTTATGAGCAGAAATATTCTGCAATTTGTGTCCTGGGATTGGCTTATTATCAGAAAATAAGAAACAGTCTTCATGAGCTGAATAATGAAAAGGCTGACTGTCAAAACAGATTTGACTGTCAAAACAGACAGAGTCACCGTAAGCTCACCAGCACCCTCCACAAAGTCAAAACAATACGAATAAGAGTTCCGTGTGAAACAAATATACTGTAAGCGAGGCGTCCTCCTGGTGTCCTCGACTTTTCAAAAGGGATCAGGCCCTGTGGCGCATGCGGCGAGTCCGGATGCGTCGCCTGACTTAACGGGGATGAGATTGGACCAGATCAATAACCTGTTAAGGAATATAAGCAGCAAAGCAAGCTAAATTGGCTGGGCTGAGATCCTGACACCCATGAATTCTAATGAGGACACTCAGGAAACCTCATCTCCACAGAGCATGACATCTCACCGAGGAGGGAAGAAGATGTATACGTGGTGTATGAATAACATGGTGAGAAAATGGCTAGCTTTCGTGTCTCATATCAGGACCAGTAAATCTGTGGATTGACTATTTGATCCATGGAGCTTTCATTTTCAATGTGTGCAGCCATTTGTCTCAAGATCACTTCATCCAGTTCGTAAGTCTACGGCAGAACGGCATTAACCTGCATATAACCTTGCTTACCTTTGGCCAAACTAAAGTTAAAGTTAAATTTATTGTTTTCTCTTACCATAAATAAAAGGTTTGCAAGCAGGAGTTTCATTTTATATTCTTAAAGGAAAAAGAGAGACATAGAGGACAGGCAAAAGAAGAAACAAAAGAAAGCTGTCATGGTCAGACACAAAATTTGCACACTTCCCTCACTGTTCTCATGCTGAGGTTTGGCAGAAATTCAGGCAGCACTGCAGCTCTGAGAGCAGAAGGGGCCACAGCAGCAGCTGGCTGAGTAGGTGGTTCCTGTGAAGGTGCGTCAGAAGGGCGGTGGGTTTTCTATCTGTTTGATATGAGATGTTGTCATGGGCACAAGCAGAATGGGCCGAAATCGATTCTTTGAGGTGGAGTACCACGACTAAACAGCTGAACAGGCTGCACTTGCAGAATGAATATTGACGAAGGCCTATCAGCACAGGCACAGGGCCAAGTCAGAAGCACCACAGCCAACCAGGAGATTTAACTCTCAGATTGAGTCTTCTCAACTGATTTATTACATAGAGAGTAAAGAAAAATCACAGCTGGAGGAACAGAGGTAAGAGGTGAGTCTACACTAAACAGACAGGCAATCTATCTTAGTCTTATCATTATCCTCTAAAACAAACTCTTCAGATCTCTGGGGGAATGAATCCAAGAAAATCAAAACAGTACTACTTTTGCAGTTGCACAGTTCTCCTTCGGGGTCACAGAAAAGAGATACGACATCTATTTTTTGAGAAAATTTAGATACTCTGAAAGCATCCGGAAGCATGGAGAGAAAAAGACTGTGTTCTGCCTCATAAGGAATCTACAAGTGAGAACACTTTAGATGTGCCTTAATTTCTCATTATTATGCATGCATGCACACACATGCGGGCAACTCATTCAGAATGGTTATTTGCCGACATTAATAGGGGTAGCGGAGAGTCAGAAATGTAAGTGTCGGGCTTGATGAACAGTGGGCAGAATCATTTGAGACAGACACAACAGTGCGTCAATACCATTATTGTGATTAATGGGAGCGATCGTTTTCGAGTTATTAATGCTTCCTCATCTTCTTTGTCCTGTTCCTAAATCTCCAATCCTGTTTTCACGCTTCTCCTCACTCTTTCCTCTCCCTCCAATTGTCTGCACTACTTTCTTTTGACCCCATTTTCTTTTCTTTTCTCCTAACCTGTTCATCATTTTTCTCCCTGTGTAAATCCAATACATCCTTCAAAAGAGAATCCTTCTCAGGGAAATTTCCGAGGCAGGGATGTGCCAGCTGCCTCTCCTCTCTGTTCCCGTTACCGCGTTGCTACAACACCACAGGGATGTTTCATGCAGACCCAGCCAGAAACAAAGTCCCCAAATAGGCTCTCCACAGAGGGCAGTGAGTGTGCATCTGGAAAAAGTCAGTTCAATCAGTTATCATATAATCTATCCCCTCTATCCCTCTATCTACGTTTGCACCTGTGCATCGATTTATAACAGTACATTTCTGTCCTTCCATTTCTATTTCCCTTCTAAGTGTCAGTCAGGCTCACAGCTACACAAAAGGGACAATTTCTTGGTTAATCAGCCTGTGACCATTCAGTCCTTACAGATATCAGGGTCAAATACTAGTGCATTTAAGCTGAGCACAGTCTTCACAGTGGCCTGTTGTGTTATATCAGCCCTCCTGTTTGTCTCCATGCACAAACACTTATTATCAGGACACGGGTAGCAGCTAAGTTATGTTAATCAGTTTAAACCAATGTTCTCTTTTTAAGATATCTGGGCCTTTTTTTTTTTTAGCTGAAAATAGGCAAAAACTAGCCTCGTTTGTACAGCACCGCAGTGTAGGTTATCGCTCCTCGTGATATAGGAGCTGCCAGACTCTGGTCTCTGTTATGTATATGCACTGTTTAGAAGCTGACCCCATCTTTATCTCAAAAGGGATAAACAGCTGCAGGGATGGCTCGCTGCTGGAGAGAGACCAATTAGGAGTCAAGCTGAGGAAAGGAGGGCAGGAGTCTCGGAGGATGAGGCTCTCTAAACTACACCCTCCATTTCCACCAGCAGCAACCTGAAGACATCGGCGCTGCTGACATTGCAGCATGACCACTCAGTGAGTAGAAAGAGGCAGTCCTGGTGAATCAGCACACACTTATCGCCACTGCTTTTAAAAACATGCTTGCCAAGTCACGCGCCTGTTTTGTATTTTAGTTTTTGTAAGAAAGCCCAGCTCATATGAAAGTGCTATCTTCGTCGCCTCACTGGATCAATTTTGTCTTTTCAGCAGTGCAGGAGAATGATGACAGAAATGCAAGACAAGAGGAAAAAGAAGCATTTGGCAGAGGAAGTGCATTAAAACTGTGCACTAAAACTGTGTGAGGCTGTTCTTAGCAGGGACTGCAGAAGGAGCAGGTCACTCCGGGGAGGGGCACGGGAATGGGAAAAGCGCTGGAAAGAAGTGCTTTGGTATTCAGCCGCTGCCGTCTGGGGGCTTCAGTATGCCTATCCACCCGCACGGTCATCCCATGCCGCTGACGGGCTGGAAGGGTGGAGGGCGGAGAAGTGTGACAGGTTTGGGGAATGAGCCAGGAGAGCAGCCAGAGGGAGGGGTTGATGGGTAGATGTCATATCAGGTGTACCAATGTGATAGGGATATACATAAACACATAAACAGAAAATAGGATGCAGTAGAAAGCAGAGGAGAAGGGTGCCAGAAGGCTCTATGTGCTACTTTGAATGTTGAGTGTCATCCATGTCTAGGATTACAGGAGGGGCTCGGAAAAAGAACAAGATTCAAGGTTACTGGAGTTTAGACAGTAGCAAAGTTGGAAAGGTATTTAATAATAAAAAATAAAAAAAAATCTCTGTTATGAGGCCTCTGCACCTGTAATGTTACATTCATGGACATTTCATCTCTGTGCACTCAAGGTGTAGTCAGGAAGGAACTGCACACCGGCACCAGAGTTGTCTAGTTACAGTAACAGTTACAGTGCACTTTTTGTTTCTTTTCAAGGAAAAAGTGAGACAAACTTGGACTTCACACTAGAGGAAGATGTGACAAAGGCGACGACTGGAACAGAAGTTACATTTACCATGGGGAAAATGCACAAAACCAGAGAGATCCTGACAGCTCCTCTCAGCTGTTTTAGAGAAGCTTAGTCATAGAAGCCCTGACTGCACCGTGGGGGGACTGCATTAACACAGACTGTGCGCTTACTGCTCTGCTGTGCAGCTGATGGCAAACGTATGAAGTGTTACTTTTCATATGGCACCACTAGCAGGCAAAAAGGAACAGAGTTTGCCTATGAAAACAGTAACAAATTACCACATGGTGTTAAAATTGCTAACACAATGAGATTTATCAGGTTAGAAGAGACTAATGTCACCCTTGACTGTTTGTTTTTTGAGAGTTAGTAACTCAGAATAAAATAGTTTCTAATAAGTCTCAACATAATTAAAATGAAATAATCAGAAATGTCAATAGGCCAAATCTGCTACGAAACCATAAGAGATCAAGTGCAGGGGTTGACTCGCTTTTGCCAACTGCACAGTCCAGTTACACCTGTAACCCACAACTAAATGCAGTTCAGGCACATTCTCAGGTCCCTGTTCACAGGCACTCTGCGAACATAGCAAACTAGAATTGAAGTAGAAACAGACAAAGCAGGGAAAGGAAAGTATATCAAGAAGATACTAGAACCCACCGCAATTATCTCGCACTCAATTATTGAAGCTTATTGCTACCTTATGGCACCTCCAGGGTTGCATTTCTAGTCTGTTTAGTTAAATGCACTGCAAGCCTGAAAGGAGTCTATTAGACAGAAAACAACAACCGACGACTGCCTGAGAATCCTTCATATTTCAAGATAAAAGCCCCAAGTGAGATACCTTAAGTACTATGGTTATCCATACCTCTCTTCTCTAATTGAAAAAACTCAGTGGATAATAAGTGGGGTGTGATTCAAACTACACATTTTTGCGGTTAATTTCTCACTAGATACAGCAGGTACTGTGACTAAGGTCTGTGTTCCTGATATAGACTCAAAAGAGAGATGCTCTTCTGCAGCTAGAAGACTCCTGGGAAAAGTCTTGGCTGAACTCCATTCATCTATAAAAATATTACAGAAAAAAAAGTATAAACATGTTTCTTTAATTGGCATCAATAGTATCTGTATTACAATACAAATAATTTACATGGCACCATGGGATCATCACTGTCCTACTTAAACACCATTAAGGATTTACACTAATGATGAAGTATAGTGTATAAAGTATTAGAGTTATATTTCATATCAAAAGGCAGTGAGGTGCAGTCGACCTGCCAATGTGACTCATGTCGTCCAGTATTAAGAACCATTTATCTAGCAAAGGCAAATCATTATTTATCTTTCAGACTTTCCACGGTAAAGTAAAGGGATTCTTTTAAAAACCAGATTTGTACATCAAACGTGCTCCAGCAGAGTAGTGCTATGTGGTCAATCCATTAAGCTCCATGAGGCAAAAACAAGCAGATCTAAGTCTGTTTACAGCATTAATCAATGAGCTGCCCACTCACAATTCTCTAAGCTGCAATAGGTATCTGCGATGCCTCTACTCTCAATTGTACCCTCAAGGTTACTGCCTATTGCCTTGTTCCTCTGTCAGGATGGGAGCTGCATACTGAGTACATCAGCTGGTCTGGAGCCAGAGGACCACTCAAGACAAACTTCTGTTTTCTGTCGTGACGATGCTGGAGAAGTGTCAAGTGTTCTCAGCTGTAGGGAAGGCACAAAATCCTGTTTGAATTGCAATCTGCAGGTCCAGTTTGCTATGACGGGTGAGTAAATTTTACACCTTTCATTGCGGAAGTAATGGCTTTTTAAGAGTTGTTGTTACATTTCCATGGAGAATAATGTGGCCGTTGGAAACGGTGATAAAAGGTTAAAAAACAGAGAGGAAATAATATTCTTGTGATAAAGCAGATTAGAGGGAAGCTAAAGTGAGATTAAGTGTGAAATATAGAAAAATGTAGTGAAGGAAAGAAAATACCAGAGATGAGGGGGAATGGAAAAATGTGATGATAAGGCATAATGGAGTGAAGGGAGAAGATAAAGTAAAGACAAACTAGGCTGCAAGAAACAGGGGGGGGGGGGGAAACAGCAGAGACAATGTAATGTGAAAGCTTTTCATTCAGGCTGATGTAACTTTTTTGCTGTGTTGGCAAACACAAGACAAGCAATGCTTAGCTGTGACTATACTTAAAAAGAACACATATCTGAACCTTTTAACATTCTTCATCTTGAGCCTAAACTCCGCTCATTCCCAGCATTTATCCTCATTTACAAGTTCATCATCTCCTGAGAATACAAGCTCACGTCGACGCCGGTTGGCTAAATCCGATCTGCCCATCCAGCCACCTCATCTTGGCATGGAGCAGCCATCAATGATGGATGATGTATGAATTAATCATGAGAGAGGGGACAGAGATATAAACACACACTAAGGCCCCAAGGGGAACAGAGGAGTCCATGGTAAGCAGCCTTCACACGTCGAAGTGTAGCTGGAGCATCACTTACCATTCAAGTAAGGTTACATAACACAAGGTCAAGAAAGATCATTTTAAAACGATGCCTGTTAGTATTAACACAGTGAAACTAAGAAAATGCACACTTTTGTTACACTTAAGCTGCTGGTAAATAGCACTTTCCAATTCAAATGACTTCATAATATAGTGTTAACGACTTTAATCACATGCTTTACCCTAATCAGACCTAATTTATGTCAGAAATTACCAATCCACTTCATAGAAATCCATCTCAGAGCAGAAACGCCGACAGTCAGGGTGTCAACTGTGTCATCAGGCTAGTGCAGCATCTTGGGGATTTAAGGATACGGGCCTAATTGATTCAATTAGACTGGGACTCACCTCGATGCTGCAAGCAGACGGACACTGTCTAAGCTGGGGAGGCAACCATTAACAAATCCCTGCTAAGTGTTTGTAAAGTGCAGCGCTCAGCAGTGGCTCTATCAAATCTATCCATTCACACAAACCCGTGCACACACCCCGTCTCTCCGCCAGTTAGAATCTGAATGTCAGTGTGTTCTGACACATTTAACACATGTTCAATAGGCATGTCTCTGTGACTGTACTAAGTGAGGAAGTACCAGACACACATAGCAAATCCAATCAATAAGCTTTTAGCTGGGCTTAGACACAGAATTAAAATGACATTAAAGCAGTGTGCACTTACATGTGTGCATGTGCATGGACATGTGACGCCGTGTAGACGAGAAAGCAAAGGTAACACTTATGCATTGATGCAAAAAATGTTAGAGACACTCAAGTTCAGACGAAAGGACGTCATCTTACTGATCTTTCACTGTTTGTGTTACGGTGCACAATAAACTCACTTAAACTTGTATTATTTGGCAGGATTGTACTTCAGCAAAAGTAGTACTGTAGTAACTGTCATGTCTCTGCAAGCATGAATAGAATGTGGATAATACAGGTAAAATCAAGAGCTGAAATAAAAAAAAAAAAAAAAAAGATTTTCATTCAGAATGCTATGCACACACGTGCCTACACACATACCTGATCTTTCCACATTTTGCCCTACAGGCAAACAGGGGCTCAGATGTGAGGCTGTAACCAGAAGCCCCTCTTATTTATTCATGATACTTGAAATCTTCAAGTTACTCTGCTGTAACGACCCCATGTTTTAACCAATACTCAACACGTCGTGCGTTTGTGTGGGCATATGTGTGTAATGGGAAATTAAGGATGTCTGGGGAGGGGGAGGGGGGGTTGTGATTCAAAATAAGATGTGCACACACCTGGCTTCACAGTCTTCAGACGGATCGGCTCCCGAAAGTGGCGGATGACAGCCAGTGTGTCTCGGTTGGTCAGTCCGCTCACCGGAGTGCCGTTCACCTCCAGCAGCACGTCCCCGCTGCTAGGAAACCTCCCAACATGACAAACCATCGCCTCGGAAACTATGTGTCCGAGGTAGGGGAACTCTCCCAGCTCAGCGCCGCCTCGCACCTCAACTACGGTGACCAACTCCCCGGAACCCCCCCACGACACGGTGCACTCCTGCACCTTATTGGACCAGTGCTTCTTCTTTTTCAGTGTCTTGGACATTGTTTGGTTGCTCTTGTAAACCTAGAAGGGAGCCCAAGAACGATTGTCCTTCAGTGCAATACCCGCTGCTTATCCTAAGATGTAATGACGCACGGAAAAATCATTGCAGATTATAAAAGTCGAAGCTGCTTTCCTTTATTTTATTCCATTCCAGGCAACAACAACAAAAAAAAAAAAAAAAAAAAAAACGCAAGGCTAAATTTCAAATCAGTCTCACTCTCTTGATGGGCAAACCTTCCAGGTATTACTCAAGCATCACCTGTCTGCGACTGGGATGCGAGACCTGCGTCAGTGTCGCATTGAAGCGGAAAGTGTTGGTTCTGATGCTGGAGTGTCTCGATCCCACACCCCAGTTCAAAGTAATGTGCACTTAAAAACAGCAGTAGCTTCATCCACCCCTTTATCGCAGCGCTGGACGGATCCCGTGAACCCCGCAGTTCGTGCGTATGGGAGAGCCAAACGCGCGGTGTCTATTCCATTTAAGAGTTTAGAGGGGAAAAAAAAGACTGGCAAATAGGCAACACTTGAGAAAAAGAGTTTGAGCAATTACTGTGAAACTGGAAAAGGCTTAGGTGATTTCCAAAATAGATTACTACGCTGCTGGATCTTGTGTGGCCCGGTGACAGTTCTTCATGCTTTCAAGCCTACGGGAGAGTCAACTTTACGCACCTGTCCTTCTCTCCTGCCCTCCTCCGCGGTGACATCAGCAAGGCAGTCCTTGGAAACGGAAAAACATACCTGGTCCTCCACTGAACCGGGCGGTTGTCTGATTCTTACGAAACACTTAAAGTCCTGCTCCTAGTCCTCTGTGGCGCAGTCAGTGGTCTCTCCTGCTTCTCCGGAGGCACCGTGGGGATTTTTCTACTAAAAACTACGCAGCAGCATGCAAGAGCCGTGATCCGATTAGGGTCCGCTCCATAACTTTTTTTTTTTTTTTTCCGATCTTTTCCGTGTTGCTTCTCGATTGCAACTCCTCCGGCCCAATCGTAGGTTAGAGGACGGCCCTAAAGCCTGCAAATTAAACCAATAGTGAATGGCAATAGGCGGGTCATCTGCGGCTTGGAAACGCTGGATTCTGTGTTTAATAAGGCGGAGCTTCCCGCACTGGGACGCGTATTTCACGTGGGAAATAGTTTAAGTTCGGGAAAGTCGACCTAGAGCTTTTGAGATGTGCCTTATTGGCCTGTTTGAGCCAATGTCTGGGCTCGTTCTGTTTTGATGATATAGCGTATCCTGGGTTTGAGTTATGACGTTTTAGGTCAACGACAAATGCGGCTTTTCCCAACTCGTAACCGAGGAGACGATGTGTTAGAGGCAATTCCTTGCACAATCCTGCCCTCTTGTGGTTGTAATAGTTACAGCACGGACTCTTCCAAACACGAAGCCATATAAATAAGCAGATATTGTGTTCATTTTTATTAACTATGCTGTCGCAAAAACAACCGCGTTGCTCACCTACTGTCAGACCTTTTTTTTTTTATTCCTTTCCTTTTTTTATTTGCATCTTTATTGTTTATTTCTTAATTTGTGGTTCTTTACTTGTTTTTGTTTCTCATGGTTTATGGTTTTTCTGTCATTGTTTGATAAGCCAGTCGTATTTTCCATACGGGACATTACAAAAACTGAATTGAAATAAAACATTTGTCTAATCTGTGTACCGCTGCAACAGTAGGTGTGAGCGGTACACCTGTAAATGTTACCATTTGTGGTCATTTGTTAATGATTAACATTCAGTCAACTTTCCAAGTCACCTCTCCGGTCAGCGCCCTCGCAGGCAGGCACACATACCTGAGCCTAGTTTGAAAAACAGGCGATAACAGAAACACTGTGAATATTCAACATCTCTTGCTTCCCAAGCTTTTCCTTTTTTATATGTTCGCAAATGTGTGTTTATTGGAACGAGTACCTCAGATGTCAGGTAGGGAAATGTCAGTATAATTTGTAGCAACAAACTTCATGCCGTGCTTTCATCTTTTTTCATTTAAGGGAAGTTATTTCATACTTAATTAGTTTACTCTCCACAGGGATCAACTTGTTTGAAGATAAATTATAATGGCTTCTGCTGATTTGAGCTGCTGTTTTTTTCATACATGAAAAAAATGCAACTGTTCCTTATGGACGTGAATACAACATGTAACAACGATACTTCCCTCCCCTTTTGCTGTAAGTATTACATGACACTTTCTGTACTGCAGACAGCTGAAGGTTACACTCCTTTAAAACGCTAACTTCATTTTCATCGTATTCCGAGTTCTCTCTGCTAACATTATGATTTCCAACCATCTGTTTTGTTGCTCTTGTTGAGGTTAGAAGTGTAAATCCAGACACCCAAACTGTTTTTTAAATATTCTGAGCCTGCTGCTTCTTCTTCTTGTTGATTAGATGAGGAGTCATCAGGTCCACTTGCGGTGATTATCATCCCTTCCCTGTTGGCTCTGAGCACAGTTTTAGTAGTGACTCTGATTTTCTGCAGTCTTCACAAGAACAAGACAAGAGGACAAAGGACAACAGCTGATTTTACAAATAGTATTACATTAAATAACTATTTATCCTCTTCGGGGAAACGACACAAAAGTGTTCATGTTTTTACATCAGCGCCTGGTAGTAGCACCAGGTGCAGATTTGCATCTGGCTCATTATCCACTGTTGTGTGTTTTAACAGGCCAGCAGAGAGTGTCTGTAACTGCAGCTTCTGTAAGTGCTCCAAAAGTCCAGGCAGCTTTGTGTCACTGGGAAATCCCTAACGGGTGTATTCTTCAGGGAGTAGAGTTTTGGCAGACAGGTCACTATGGCCCCATTTGTAAAGGTCTGCTGAAGAAGAGAGATGGAGCCACCTCTGCTGTAGTGGTGAAATCCCTCCGAGGTACTGCACGAATTTACCCAATTAATTAAGTCTTGCTTCTGTGTTTTTCTCCCTTTCAAATTCATTTTGCCTTTCAAACACTTTGTAGTTATACTAAAAAACAGCTGTTAAGGTTGCCTTATTTGTCGCTCTTTGACTCCCGTGACTCTCTCTTATCCTGCATAGACGGCCCCAACCAGCCCGAAGCTAAAGAGTTTGTGGACTGGGTTCTGTTTCATGCCAAAGTGTGTAAACATGAGAACGTGGTGCAGATGTTGTACTGTCAGACCGCACGTTTGCCCGTGTACCTGATCTTAGAGGCCTACAGCCCAGGGAATCTCCTTTACTTCCTCTGGACACTTAGAAATGTAAGTGATACCCAGATGTGGCCCAAGCCAGTACATATACACGATGACACAGGCAGCTTTTATTTTGTTCAATGATTTAAAAAAAAAATGTTTTTCCCTCCAACAGAATTCAATCACAGCAGATCCATCACAGATCTTCTCTGAGAGGTCAGTGTTTCTGCTGGCAAAGCAGGTGGCAGCTGGCCTGGTGAGTCACTCCAACCATTCCTCAAAAACAGCTAGACTGAAATAATCACAATGAAACATCATGCTGTGCTACAGATGCCATGCTCTGCAGCAGGTCCATGATATAGATGTAAGAATTGTGGTTTATCTATGTTTTTCCTAGAGTGATAAACCGTCCAAATGTTAATTAAAAGCCTGAGATATTTGGCTGTATTTGGCTTCACCCTCAGGATTACCTGATGTCAGAGCACAGACTGGTGCACGGTGATGTTGCTGCCAGGAACATTTTAATTGGCCCGGGCCTCTCAGCTCGGGTATCTGGACTGGGTGTGGCATTTAGAGGACGCAAAATGGATTCAGCTGTTAGGCAGAGGGCAGCGCAGGTGCCTCTCAAATGGCAGGCCCCAGAGAGGATTATAATGCAGCTCAGTATCGACAGGAGCGACGTGTAAGGCCACATTCATGCTGAGAAAGCAAGTACCTACAATGGATGTTGTATGTCGGACGGCCATGAAATTCACCGTAGCATTCCTTTTTCCTTAGGTGGTCATTTGGAATCTTACTGTATGAACTGATAACATTAGGTAAGGCAGCATATGCATTTTATTTTTAAAGAAAAAACATCAAATCCTTTCGACCTTTTAATGTCCTATTGTCCCTCATGTTTTTTTTTATTCAAGAATTGTATTTTTTTAATTAAATTTTTTTTTTTCATTAATTCTTAATTGTTTTTTTAATCTCAGGGTCTCCTCCATATCCTGAACTGGAGCCTCTGTCTGTGCTACCAAAGCTACAAGGATCTTATCGAATGAAGAGACCTGAAAACTGTGGAGGATCTTTGTAAGTAGGCTTCTGAGATATGCTGTAGGTCAACATAACACGGAGTAAGAATGCTTTCTTTAAGTGCAAGTGTTCAATTATACTCATGAGCGTCGCCCTTCTGCACAAATACGAGTAATGTTGAGCTATTCCAACACTGTACGTGGATAGTACAAAGGACACCGACATATTCACGCATCTTATTTGCTTTTCAGGTACGATCTGATGAAATACTGTTGGATGTGGAGTTTCAAAGACCGGCCTGCATTTTCAGCCATCATAAAGCTGTTAGAGTCCTCTCTGCGCCTGGCTGCGACAGAAGCCATTTGTGTTCCCGAAGTCATAGATGTATTCGAGTACAACACAAAAGCAGGGCTGCTCTTGTAGCCTTTCTACAAATACGTCAACACAACATGCATTAACCTTTGTGCTGTCTTTACTTTTGAGATACTCTGGTTTACCTTGGGTCATAAATGGGTCGTATCTCTTTATCTCTTTTATCTCTTTTATCTCTTTAGTCCCGCCCCCTTGATGTGCAGGTGTGAGGCGTATAGTGTGAGAACATGTTTGATGTTTAGAATGTTATG
>JAPQRN010000025.1:6042093-6071647 GCA_037367275.1 Coranthus polyacanthus | reverse complement strand
ACAATGTAACATTATCTGTGTGTGTGTGTGTGTGTGTGTGTGTGTGTGTGTGTGTGTGTGTGTGTGTGTTCATGTTTGTGTGTCCCTGTGTCAAACTGCCCTGAAGACCATATGAAGACCATATGAAGACCATATGAAGACCATATGAAGACCTTATGAAGACCATATGAAGACCATGTGAAGACCATGTGAAGACCTTATGAAGACCATGTGAAGACCATGTGAAGACCATAAGAAGAATGGAAATGTGTGACATATAGTAGCATGTGTGCTCAAAGTTTTTTTTGTACATGTTTATCACAGAAAATAAGCTAAGGCCATTGAATTTCAGGTAGAAAAAATGTATACTTGTACACCTTTTTTCTTTTTACAAAAATTTGGAATGGGTCAATTTGACCCGAATACCATACAAGGGTTAAAATTTATATCACTTCAGGACACTGGAAATCATTATAATATTACTCTTTATTGTCCAAAATGTACAGACTTAAAAGCACAGATCTTATAATTCATTAAGATCATTCTTGTTATTTTTTTTAATAATTGGGCAAAGTACAGTTTTTGTATCTATAATGCTCTTGGCATGCATACATTACTGTGACTTTACAATTTAAAAACCAAAACACCCACACAGGAAAGCTGAATGCACTACTGAATTTACTAGAGCAGATTTGTGTTCAGTCCGTAACGTTGGTTATAATAAACGGTGTCCACCAACAACTGTGGGTTTAAATCAACATCTTCAGCAGACAAGATCAAGTGAAGCTTGATTTACGAAGCTCTGCTCAGTCTGTGGTATTTAGATAACTCAGAAGTTGCTAAAACTATGAGTTATGGCTTCAAGAAGGTTTAACATCATTCAAACCACAAAACCCAACTCCAAGTTATGTCTTGCCTTACATTTTGACACCTCTGAATACAGGAAAGACAGTTTTCATAAGGTATGGCGTGAAGCAAAATTGAAAACGAGGGGTGTCAGTGGCTTCTGGGGCAAAGAACAGATATATTTACCTTTTCCTCTGTGCTATCAGACATCTGAAGAAATCCTTATAAAACTATATATAATCTTTCCATTTGTCACTCACAATTTATTATCTCAGCAAAGAGGCATAAATGCCCACTGTAATACATGACGAGTGACATCAGAACAGTGTCCTCAATAAAAAGGACTACAAAACAAAATGATGTCCCTCAGACTGAATACTGGCCAAGTTAAAGAATGACAACACACTAATGCTTTTCTTCCCTGACCTCAGTGGGGTGACATTTTGAATGCTGCTTCAACATTAGTAGTGGTCTCATGCACGGTGCACCTTAAAAGTGGAGGCAAAATGGCATGAGGAATGGTTCAACCACTAGATGGCAGGAAACAGGTGTGTTGCCACTCTTTAAGGGTAAATCCACACTGAATCACATGAGGCAGAAAACTTGCAAATTTTCACTCATGTTGCATTTCTGACTCCACTTCAATCAGTGATGTCAATGCAGGTTTTCTGACCGTGATGGAAAACAATGTCAATGACATAACTGCGGTCAGAAGCTGGTGTGTTGTACCGCTGATCTAGTGTGGATTTACTATTTAAAATGCAATGCCTCTTAAAACAGAGGCGAACATGTACAATAACCTAATAAAATCACACACAGAAGAAATATGGAAATCTAACATGTCATATTTTGGACAGAATTACAACTTGGTAAAAAGCTAGAAGGATTGAAATCTAAATAAAAGAAAAAAAAAAAAAGTTCCCAATGCACAAAAGCCAGGGTTGGTGCCAGTTCACTTTAACGTTAATTTACATTCAAACAGCATTTTAAATAACAGTGAATGACTGAGCCATCATGTCCAAAGATTCCTTCGGCAACTGGACTTATAAACGCTACTTTTTGGAAAAAAAGTGGGGTTTGCTCATTACCTGATCTGAAGACCATGAAAGTGAAGTGACTTCAACCCTGATACAAACATGAATAGATGTCAGTTGACACAAGAGTGGTCATAGTGCTGTGTGAATGCCCATTACCCTGTTATAGATAAACAAGCAAGAACGTGGACTTTTAAATCTCTAAATCCGAGAAATCGTGTCGTAAATTCATAAATTAAAATCCGTACTTACATACAGTAGCACTCAGTAGTTACTCGTTTAACTATGTTCAACGCTGTGAAATAAGCATTATTATGTCCTATGCGGTTACAAAATTAAACAACAGAAATGTGCGAATTTGAAATAATTTCTTTTTATGTTATCCTGTATGGAGATTCTGTGATAGGCCCTGCTGGCATGTGTTCTCAACATAGATTAAAGATTGTATTAATACTGTAGTAGGGAGATTACACAGGAGATAACCCTTTTGATAATGATCTTTTTAAAGCAAGGTATCCAATCATTGGCTTCAGTGAAAATTCAACTAAAAATAAGACAGCATGAAAGGTTCATCCTTACCCGTCCTTCACATCCCTCCTTCTAACGCTCTTTAATCCAGGTTCTGTCTCCAAGGTGTCAAATTACAATAGAGGTTAAATAGAATGAGTGTTCGTCTGTTCAGTTAGGGTCCTCCATGGCATCAGGGTCCAGCAGCAGTCTGGAAGCCTCGGTTCACCCGGATGGGCCGGGGGTAAACCTGCTGGGAGTTTTATGCAAGGATAGCCCTCCTTTACACTTTGCTGCTCCATAAGGATGTTGGGAACAAAATGTAGGAGACAGACCACAGCAGGTAATATACACATGCAGGGGGGAAGGAAGAGCAGAACACCATGACGACTCCTGAAAAAAAATGAACGATAAAGATAAAGTGAGAGTAGGGAATCGTTTAAACACCTCAAACTATTTCACTATTAACTTTTAAAGCGGGCTCTTATAATCTTTTAACAAGCTGTTTATACAGAGATTGGGAAATGAAGTTACTGTGCACCTGCAACTTTGAAAAGATTTTAAATAGGCCTGTCAAAATTAATTCGTAAATTCTACGATTAATTGAAAAATCGTTAACAAATTGAGCACAGTTTTGTTTACTTCCTGTGTCAGCTGACCTGTGATCAGTGTTTGGTCAGCGTTAGTTGCATGTTGTGCTCAGATGTGGGTGTGATTATTTGTGTTTTAGAACGGCCAAAACAGCCTGAAAATAACGCTTTCGTTCCCTGATTCACTCCTTTCTTTTCACTCTCCCTCTGTCCAGACTGGTCTGTCTCAGAAACTGACTGAACGACCAGTAGTTTGTATGGAGTCACATAGAATGCAATAGATTCATCATTCTGAACAGAATTTCTTGTTTTTCATACTTTATTGTGTTCTAAACTGATTACTAACATTAATGGCCTTGATGGTTTTGAAATCAGATTGCACTTCAACATATAGACCAGCGTTTTGTTCTTACTTAGCGCACATCAGAAATATGCCTTTCAAGCTGACCTTCAGTTTGATGGTTTTATTTAAATCTGTGGTTTACAGCAGAGAATCTGTGTTTAAAGGTAAAAATATTATATTAAGCGATAGGTTTTACATTGAAATATGCTTCCTTTGTATCGAATCTACGTAAACAATGTGCTTTTACATTTAAATATCAAGTATTTAAAGCTTCAGTCTTAAGAAGAGAAAAATGTGATAAATTAATTACAGCAAACTAAACTCACTTACTTATAGCAGATCTTAGCTGATTCAGTTGTCTTGTATTTTGATTTAAGATTTCATTATTTTTATTGTCTATTTTACTACGTTAATTTTACTTGGTTACATTGAAAAGACGTCTTAACCTCAGTACAACTGCCATGTTTAAATAAAGGTTTAATGAGTGAATTTTCTACTGTAAAATAGTCCCACTGAAAACCTCTGCCTGTGGGTGATGCATGATTTACATCCTCTCTATTTCTGTTTTAGATACATCAAAACTTCAGCAGAAAAAAACAAATCCACATGCCACCTGGGGGCATGTGAGAAAAAAAGTTTTTCTTCACGATTCGGGTGATTTGACTTTTAAATATTAATGGTTTCAAAAGGCAATTCTGTCACGAATCATTGATTTAATTACCAGCTTTGGAAGTCATTACGTTCATTACTCCTATTCATGATTGAAGATGAGAATCATACTGGATTTCCTAAATGACTTTACCTCCGGCGTAGACTACTTTCTTCCAGGCCTGGGACTCCAGCACTCTGTCATGGGGGTAGAAGTTCTGACTGATCATAAAGAGGATCATGGCCACTGCAATTACTCGCAGCATGGCCATGTTTCCTCCTGACAGTAGAGATGCACTGGCCAGAATGGCTGAAGAGTAGATGCATGGCAGGCCGCGGTACATGAATGGGATCCCTGTAGATAAAATGAAGAACTTTGCGTCATAAAGTGGGAGAGAAATGTCAGATATTGGCAGACGAAATCACTGTCATAGTCTGCGGGGAGCTTACCGCTTGAAAAGAAACAGAGGCGGACAAACACAGACATGACGTAACACATGCACAGGATGTTGTCCAGCAGGTCAGGTGTCCTCAGAAGCAACGATGTGGCAATCCCGAAGGTTGTGAAGTCTGCAAAATCATCTAGCTTTGCTCCTGAACATGAAAAATAAACATGAATATAAAGTATGTGAGTGAAGGATTTGCATTGGACTGCTGATAAACATTACCTGTACTAAAAATATCACTCTTTACAAGGGTTACATAACTGCCTACTGTCCTATCTTACGCTACCTTCAATATCTTAATGAGGAGTTTGCATCCATTCAAAACCAGTGTAGATACTTCAACATCTTTCCAGTATGGTCACTGGCAAAGACACGGACATGTGACAGTGGTGTGGCTTGGGTATACGTGCAAAAATCTCCAAGTGGAAATTTCAGTGTCAGCCCAAAGGGCAGCTATTCTATAAACAACATTCTCCACTGCCTTGTCTCTTTATCCCTCAGGAGCAGGGAGCATGTTTTCAGCAGATGAGGATGAGGTGATTCAGGCTACGGCTCAAATGAACGAGGTGGAATTCCACAGCCCAGGGTCAACAATTTTAGCAATTTCAGATATGCAGAGAACCCAAAGCAACGGGATAAAATAGACAATTGAAGCGTGATCCCGTGGAATTAGGCTGCTTAATCAGAAAGTGATTGTTCATTTGACAAAATACGTGGGGGGCACAACAACATCCACCTGCAAAGTCATGCAGAAAAACCCCGTCGGGACACAAAGCCCCCTGAAATGTGCAGCCAACAATGTATTGTGATGCACCTGGGAGCTATTTTGGGTATGTGCAAAAATGTGAACTTGCACACTGGAAACAAAGTTAAAACAGCTATTTGTGTCTTTTGGGACCACATGACGGGATGCCATTCCATTTACAATACTGAAACCAACAAGTGTGCAATTATTTTACAATAAATAGCCCAGACACTTAGTTAATAAAGCTCCAATGACATTATATAAAATATGTATGGTTCTTCTTGAGGCAGAGACTCTGTAAGACTATCCATAGCAATTCAATGGCAGAGTTTCCTTTTACTGGTTCCCTTTGTTTATGACTTTATGCAGCCAAATTAGAAGGTCCAGACAAAAGACTGCGCAGCAAGCCCTGCCAACACCCCAGTTGAAGTTTATCTCTGCTAAGAGCTATTGACCACAACACTCCACTTACCCAGTGCAGAGCAGGCATCTAGTCGCCTGGCAACTGCTCCATCTGCCAAATCCAGCAGGTAGCCAATCAGAACGAGCCAACATGCAGCATGATGGTGCCTGAGCAAAACAAAGTGGACTGTTAGCTATTTGATGACAACAACCACTGGAAATGTGTTTGCACCAACAGTGTTACACATGAAGGTAAATGACTGTGTTATCTAGATATAACGGAGAGAAAATAATTACTTTTAGGTCGGGTATATTCTACATTCTGATCTTGGTCTCCGTTTGTACTTGACTGTGCCTCTTAACTCTAAAATGTACAATCACGATGAGGAAGTTTGGTTGTGAAAAGGCTAAATTGACTTTTTCCATTAGATCGTGTCCATCCTGCAGCCTGACTAATGTTTCAGATAGTGGAATCCAATAACGGTGTGCGCACTCACCCATTGAGACTGCTGAGAATGGAGGCCATGCCCATGACCATGTTGGCGACCGACAGTGCATTTGCAGCATTTTTACGTGCAAACTCCTTGATCTGGAGTCCTGTGGCCTGATCACTGAGAAAGAGCTTGTTGGTGCACTGGAAGAAACCTGAGACCACACAACATCAGCAGTCAGTAGTTGCCTGTGTTATATTGGTAACCTTTGCTGTGGTTTAAGAAAAGCTAAATCCTCTGCTATGATTGAGTGACCTTAACCAGCTGACCTTCTGAAACGGTGAATCATATTTGGTAGATTTGGTATGATAACAGTCAGCTCCAGTGGAATGTGTCTCAATGGGAACAGTTTACATATCACATCCCAGTTTGAGATCCAGGAAAAATGTATTAAAAGTAGCCTTAATGCTAGTATGAATATTAGCCAATACTGAATACTAACATTTTGTACACACTATATTGCTGTATTCTAATACATGTGGTGTTTCTGTTACTGTATTAGAATCAAAATACCACTATGAAATTGTTTCTCCCTTCTTATGTAAAAGAAGTATCACTTACCAAGACGTATGTTTATTGGACGGAGATCGATCTTACGACACATTCATCCATTTTCAGATCACTAAAATGCATTCGTTACTGTACATTCATTCAGTCATTGGTGTGTAGCCTACAGCATGCAACAATAAAGTGTGCCTATCTAGTCGTTACATTAATCAGCAGTTATATTTATAAAACAGAAAAAAAGGATACAGGTGGTTTTAACTGCTACAAAAATGGTCACAATAACATGCAATAAACTTTAATATTTAGATAATATTTGAAAAGGAAAAAAAATGTCAAAATAACACAATACTCGAACAGAAAGCATGTCAAGTGTTAGCACTCAAATGTGATCGGATAAGGGGTCAAATACACACAAATACTCATGTGGGGAACAGGCTACGGACATTCAGGAGACTACTACATACATTGTTTTCTACTAGCAGTGAGTTGGACCTAGTGTGTTGACTCATACCAGATGTAAGATCAATTAGCCTGTTAACTCAAATGTAGTGAACTGAGACGAGGACATGGCAGCAGCGCTCACATAGCTAACTATTTAAATCTGTTAATACCACGGAACCCAAGCTTTAATGGAGGCTGTGGCATAAAGATTAATGTACAACCACTCCTGTTTGGGTTTTTTTAAGGGGGGGGGGTCAAATCTATAGTTAAAGCCAGGTGTTTATAACAATTCAAATACTAGACTGCATGAGGTTATGCCCCCATCCACAGAAATCAAGCCAAATGTTTGCTTCAAATGCATTTAGTTGCATGTGTAATCATAACTTGATCTCTTGAATGTTTTCAGAACAAATGATAGTAAAGGCTACATCATCTTAGGCAGCAAAGTGGAATGACTGCTGACACTGCGTCACTCCAGCCAAAAACTGCCTCCGAGCCCCCACAAAGCGGTGATGGACTTTAATCAAGACAAACAAAGTAATGTTTGTTTTCTGCCTGCCTGCTCTCTTGTGAGTTTTTCTCTCAAGTCATAGTACTGTCCAAGATAGGATGCACAGATAATGACCTGCAAAATTTATGTATTTTTAAATGTTGCAGTAGCAACCCTTCAAGTGTTTTTTCACCCTGAACTTCCTGTGATTCCAAAGCCAGGCGAGTTCAAGAGACTCTTCATCTGAAAGAAAACAGCGTATGAGACACAGCAGAAAGCCAACAATAACTTACACTTTTACTTGACAGCATGCTTTTTAGCTCTCATTTTGGATTTGAACACAATTTACAACCTGGCATTCAAACTGTTATGTGACATCAATAGATGTGGATAACGGCTTGCATTTCATCTAATATTCATAACTTCCCAAATTCACCTTCAAACAAATGAATAATCAGGTTTCTTCATTTCAGAGAGCCTCACATACAGCTCGGTTAAAGTCTGCACAGTTGAGGTTCTTTACTCTTAACACCAAATACACTGTCTCAGTCACTAATAAAAAGAGGATAAAGACAGAGCCAGACACACTGTCAATTTCAAGCAGGTCTCTCTATTTCTGGATTGCTGCCTAATGAGTGCAAAGCATGATGGGAAGGCCCTTACGCAACTACCCTACCACATTACCTGGTAACGACTACAAGACTAAATGACAAACAAGAAAACAATTCCGAACAACTATAGTGAAGACACTGGATAATTTATGTGATTTTATAGTAAGAGTATAATATATAGATAAATGAAACAGCAGATATAAAATGAAAGCCAGACATTTATATTAATGTAACTATGAATGTGTGGTGTGGTTTTATAATATATAAACACAACCTACTAAATGTTGTATTATTATAAAAAAAAAATATTATTTATGTATAGAATCAGTTTTTTTTTATTGTCTGTGGATCAAATGTCCCTGGTCTTGCTTATTTACATAGATTTGACCTAAAATAACTACACATTCTAACTTCACTACCTGCTAGACATGTTATATATTTGCTGATTTTTTTAATTTTTTTTTTAAATAAAATGAATCATTTCATCTCATTTTATCCAGTTTGAGCATCTTTAAAAAAAAAATTCCCTCAGCATATTAGCGTTTTCTTGTCACATTTTCTTGTCACATGTGATCCAAGCAGATCTAGACTTTAATCTCTGGCACCCATTTTCCACGTAGGTACACGGTAATCTAGATTAAGAGATGCGATTGAGAAATAAGTACCTACCAGAGGAGGGAGTCAGGAGGATCATGATTGTCTCTGGTTCACAGCACAACAGCTAAAGGACAAAAAGCGCAAGTGCTTAAAATATGTCAATTTCAAAATGAACATCAAACGTCTTGTCCTTTTCCAACGGATATTTAACAAAGATTAGCCACTTGTAAATCTGTCTCTGTGTAGAAATATCTGCATTCTCTCAACAGGAATGGGTTTTCTTTAAGTCGCCCCAGTCTAATTCTGCATCCCAAACCGCTCGCTGTTTTCATGTCAGCGTCGGCCCTAATGCGCAGCGCGCTATCCTCAGCACCAGTCCTCTGTATGATCCTGAAGTTCTCGACGGCCGACATCTCTCTCCCTCTCCCTCCCTCCCTCTCCCTCCCTCTCTCTCTCTCTCTTTCCCTCTCTCCCTCCCTCTCTCTCTCTCTCTCTCTGGCTTTCAGAGGCACACGAATAACCCGCAAGTATCCCGGTCCAAAGCAACAGGTGGTCGTTTGTACCTCACATCCCCGGAAATCTTCCATCAGCTCTGATTTGAATAAGCGGCGTAACTGCGCCACAGCCAAACACTCCGACAAATTCGAAGCACGTCTAAAATCACGCATCTAAAAAACATCTATCGGCCAGTGACGCGAAGCCACACGCCACACGCAGACACGTCTCATCTTACCTGAACGGACCTCCACAGATAAAGATAAGTCTATACCACTCAAATGATGGACACGTCTAAACCAGCACGTACACGCCGGGGTTTATTGTATGTCTTTTCTTCTCTTTTCTTTTTTTTTTTTTTTTTTTTTTTTTTTTATGCTAACTGACTTCTGTTTATTCTGTAAACAAAATTCCGTTTCTAAAGCTACGGCGGTTTCAATTGCACATATGAGCGTTTACCTGTCAACTTCCCGGCCTCTATTTCAGCGCGTCCTTTTAAAGAGCAAGGGTAAATCCGCTAGAATATTCCACCGGAAATGACGCTCCCGCCACTTCTAGTTTTTTTTTTTTTTCCATAATATTGTTTGATGTCCACCGTTATGCTGCAAATAATGTTTGGGATGGAAATGTGCGAGGCTGGGAGTGCAGGCTAGAGAAAAGACTTTTATGTAGCCTCGCAAAGACGTAGAATAAAAATGGTTCTGGTAAGCAGAAAATCAGGACATTTTTTCCTCATTACTTTGACAGGTTTTCATATGAGCAACATCAACACAACCCAGTATATTTACGAATGACAAAGAGGTTGTTTTTAGCAACGCTGACCCTCCTAAAAACCACCTGCTTCTTCATTATCAACAAAGTTTTATGGTGACACTTTATTATTGTTTTTATTATTATTTACATTAGGAGTATTACTAGAGGATTTCAACAGCTTTTGTTCAATATTTAATATGTATGTGTAATATGTAATATGTTAAAAAAAAAAACTGTAAATGGATTTGAATTTCAGCATAGTTTTGAATAATAAAAATTATATTAGAAAAGATCATCTTTCCCAAACTACAGACAATTAAACTGTGGCCATTCCAGGTCAAAGGTCAAGTCAGGAAATTCCAATTTGTTAACAAGGGGCGGAATTTAAAAAATATCCCCGTAACAACTCATCGAATTTTATTCTAATTTACTACATACATGTAGTGTCAAGATCTAGTGTCACAAAAAGACTGAGACAAAGACGTGTAAACATGTGTAATATTAATACATTATGTGCTGTCCTTGGTTATCAAATTGTGTTAAAAACGTACTTAACACCCTACACACAAATGTGACACAACATTTGACACAAGATCACTTCGTGACATCATTCTTTCGTTTTTCATCAGTAGATCTCAGGGCTGACATATAGACACAGACAACCATTCACTCTCGCAATCGCATCAAACTATTTAGGTTGGATTCGAACCCACGACCTTCCTGCAGTGAGGCCGCTAATCACTGAGCCTTTAACTTCATGACAATAAACATACTGTACGTTCTGCTTCACAGAGGAGTTGATCGCCAGGTTGTGAAACTTGTTGGAGCAGGAAAAAGCAACGCGGAGGCTTATGAGACCATTCCTGTTGACCGTAACATCATAGCGAAACCCAGAGAGATATGATCATCTAAGAAAGACATTTCACAAGAAGGATAGTCTTGCAGATTTTGCTCACCTTTGCAGTAGTAGTACCTGTAGTGCTGCGAAAACGGCTAATAGTTCACACAGCGTGGGGGTGGGGAAAACATACTTCCCATGAGAATTTTGACATTTATGGTGGGGAAATCTGGCTCTCATGAGGACACTTTAGGAAAAGTTATCAAATTCCGCTGTCAAATGTCAAATCATGTCAAATTTGACCTGAACAGTATGTAAGGGTTAAAGATAAGAATGTGCTCTGTCTGTAAATGCAACCATATCATCAAATTCAGCACCGAGGAATTCACTGAGCTTCACAGCAGACATTCTGCTTTGTAAAAACAGGCAAAAGCAGGTGAAACACAGAAATAGTTATTATTATAACTATACCATACCAATTATATTATTATTCTGCCTTAACAAGTAAAAATGTCTGCTGGGGAACAGGTCTGTTATTACGAATTGGACACGAATTGCGTGCAGCTGGCCTATCCAATCAGAATATCGTCTGAAAAAAGTCCCGTTATATCATTTGTTATGATTTATTTACTTACAAAAAAAATATTTCCTGTCTCAGATTCTCACACATCAGAAATGTGGCATAGAATCATAGTTTAGACAAGTTTGGGACATTAAAGTTGATAATTTTGCTGAATACAAGCAGGGTAAAAGTTTGTTCTTACCATGTGGGAACGCTTGATAAAAAAAGGAAGATTCTTGAGGCGCATGATGCGGTAGGAGGTGGAGCGCTTGTTGGCTCGGTGGGGTTGACTACGCTTTTTTTTTGTAGCAGTCACAGGATATCTATGTTGTCTGAAGTTCTCTGATTAAACCGATTAGTTTGGTATAGGGTCAAACGTGATTTTTCAAGTACATCCAACATTTTAGTTTATCTAGCTTAGGAAAATGAGATGAAGTAGGTAAAACCTCACATCCTTTTTTTTTTGCAGTGCTCTCTGCTTCCTGTAATACTGTAAACATGATGGAAACGCTTTGAAAACGCCTCAAGTTCATTGGAACCTGTGAAGGAAATGCTGTTCAGAAGTTTTGTGACATAAAAATGCATTTCGATATTCCTTACTGACACACCCATCACCCGATGCTTACAGTAACCACATGAATCACTTGTTTTTCTTGTGGTATTCATGTTTTATTCAACAACAGCTGTGCTATGAGTGATGAAAACCCAATTTCCATAAAACCAAAAGCATCCCAATTCTAAGAAAATCCACAGAAGTGAACGAAGGCTGGACAAAACATCGGGGAGAAATAAAAATGATGCTCTTGTCTTCTTGTTAACAGTTTTAAAGTACATTGTGATCATTCAAGATTCTTGACAAAATCCGAGGCACTCAAGAGGGTGATGATTTTAAAAAGCCTTTATTTTCACAAAACATTGCAACAGTAAAACGCATGCCTATTTCAGCCATTAGGCCTTCATTCAAAAGAGACAAACAGTAGTTTCTGAATGGACTTTTTCAGAGTAAACATATTTACAGAAATGTTTTACAAAAAAGGAAAGAAAATCGAGTTCCCCATATTGTGATTAGTTTAACATTCTGTTTAAGAAACTCTTTTGCTGAAACCAAATTATCCAGAATTATTCGGTGCCTTTATAACCATTGATTGTTCGCGCTACGCAAAAATCCAGTGGACAGGTAAGGCGGACCTTGTAGTCTTGACAGCGTTTTCCACCGGGCTGCTCAGCATTCACACAGGCAAAGCCATTAGTAGCATCATATCTGCAAAATATACATAAAAGCATACTGTTAACTGGGACTCGTAGCACGTAATATAATGTTGCTGTTCATCAGTTTAATAAAATGAATGCGAGGCATAAAGGGCGTGAATTTTAACGTCACATCATGCTTACAATCTTCATCATCTAACACTTCCTGCAGATATTTTTTCATTCATACACCTCATCAGGTACACATCTATCAACATACGCAGGGTCCTCGTTGATTCCGTAACTCACACTTGAAAGACGTCACCAGTTTTGTGCGCCGGGACACCAGACACCGTCATAGCTTCAATGGCCACAGGCCTGGAGCACACCTCACTGGCATAGAGCATCTGCAGCCGGACAAGCGTCTCATAGTCTCCCCGTTTTGTGGGACTGTCCATATTAAACCAGCGTGTCCTACAACCTGCCAAAAAGCCAAAGATACAATATTAACACAAGAGCTGTGATTGAGTGATTTAGTGGGGTTTTTTTTTTTATACTTTTATAGAAAGCTCACTATTGTTTCTCTATGTTTTTCCTCAAAGCTCTCTGGTTCTTTACCAAGAAAAAAAAAAAAAGCAAAGTTCTTAACAAAATAATTCCTACGTGCATGCGAACTTACCTTGACAGAAATCTGAAGGACACGTTAGCCTCACTTCATAGTCATCACACTGCTTGTTTGTCTGTCGTTCATTGATGCACGCAAACCCAAAATTAACGTCATAGCTGGAATATAAATAGAAATCCAAATACAGCACTGATTATTAAAGCCTGCGGACATGAATGAATGATACATCAACATATGTTTATTTAACCAAACACATGCTTACGAGAGGAAGGTGTCTCCAGTGTCTTTAGAAGATAATCCTCTTGCTGTCTTGGCCTCGATATCGATTGGGTTTCTACAGAGTTGACCGGGAAAAGTTTTTAGTAGATGATGTATGGACTCCACATCACCCTCCTCTGATGGGTTATCACCGTTCAACCACTGCGTTCGACACTGCTCTGACACTGAGTGGAAAAAAATGGACGCAAGTGACGCTTCCGTAGTGCATGCATTCACATCTAGAAATATTTATGATTTAACTACAAGACATTTTAAAACATTTATAGAGGTTAAAGAATACTAATTAATCATTCGCAAGCCTTGTTCATTTTACAGACCTTGGCAAAACTCTGTTGGACATGTAAACCTCACTCTGTAGTCTTCACAGGTCCTGCCCCTCTGGTCTGCATTTACACAGGCAAACCCACTGGTGGCATCATAACTGCAACAACAAGGACAAGAAGGTGATGACAGACGAATGAAGCTTATCCCTCTCCCCTCCTTCTCAGTTTTTTTTAACGTCTCGTAGTGCATTGAGTGATTCTATTGATCTTACATTAAAAAGACATCAGGGGTGCTGGAAGCAGGGTCTCCAGAAACCGTCTGGACTTCGATGGCTATGGGCTGGGGGCAGATTTCTTTCGGGTACACGTTGAGGAGGTCGGTGAGGACCTCGTAGTCCCCGTTTCCCGTTGGGTCATCATGATCAAACCAGCGTGTCCTGCACTCTGTGCACAGGGAACAGTGGCTGCATGATGCATCGTGTCAGCATGTGTTGGTTATTAAAAAAGCACTCAACTATAACTGTCATCTCAACTCAACTATCATTTTGTTATATCGTGTCATCACCGTCTTGAACCTCATACCTGAGCAGAACTGTCCTGTGCAGGTGAACATGACCTTATAATCCTCACACTGTGTCTGTTTTTGTTCAGAGTTGAGGCATAAAAGGCCCTCTGATGCACTGTATCTGCAAAAAAAAACCCAACAAATCATCGCATCCTACTGTCACACTCAGCTTTAGTTCACCACTAATGTGAAAACACTATCCCAGTGGAACACATGACACCTCTAGTTCATGTTCACCACTGTGTGTGCAGGTGTTCATTTAGACATACTTCTTACACAAGTCATCAAATTACAACCTTTAACCTGTTTTCAGAATGAACAAGGCTTTGGCAGATCTGAGCCATGTTAGCTATTTAAACAAATTTGGAATACAATGTTTACAGATGATGGAGACATCAAATTCAGGACAAATATCAGCTATTGGTTTTTCAACAAGTCAGACCATGCACATCCAGGACAAATTGAGTGCTAATATCTAAATAACATTTATGGTTCATTTATCTATTACTCTATTTAATTTCCAAAACATTCTTGAATTGAACCAAAAACTGGTTAATATAAATATTGTCTCTCTACTAAATTATTGAATTGTTATTTATGAAACACAGAGAAGTCTTTACATGTGGAAGGTGTTGTCTGTGTGCTGTGACTTGATGCCAGAAACAGTCTGAGCCTCCATGTCCACTGGGTTGGAGCAGATCCTTGTCCGGTGCTTCCTTCTCAAGTCCCTTAAGAGCTCTGAGTCCCCGTTACTGGAATCATCTCCTTCATCAAACCAGGTCGTCTTACAGGCTAGGGAGTGGGAAAGCAATGGCTTCAGTATTAAAAGATTTGCAAAAAGATTCTGGCAAAAATGATGCAAAAATGAGGCAGCGATGCTTACTTTCCAAAGCAGTGGCAAAAAACTGACGTTCTGGAGGAAGAACAAATCAGTGATCAATCACCATACTTGACCATATGGATTAAAAAAAAAAAAAATTATTGCATGATGACGTGAGAAGTTAACTAATCATCAAATGTATTACCTGCTACTAGAAGACACCAAACTGCAAAGCACTAAAATAATAAATTAGGGAAACAAAGAAAGAATTAACATGCAACATTGTTAAACAACTGAAATCAAAAAGTCTAAGTTTAACAGAATCAGAAGTACCTGAGAGACCAACATGATTCTTTATCCACTTATCTAGAACAGAGGAAACATAATTTAAAAATCACACACCGGTAAATTCAAATTCTTTTTGTTCACTTTACTTACAAAAGGCTTCGCATGAAGTTGGAGCGTCTGTTCTCTAGACTCCAAGCGTGTTACTGGTACAGATGACTATAACATGTTAAAGACTACAGGGGCATGTCCTCCTCCACTTCATCATCATCTTTTGATTTAACATCCAACCAATCAGGTTGGGTCTTTGGAATATGGTGCTGCATGTTTATCACTACCTTTGCTCCTCCCACACACACAGGATGACCCTTACGGAAGACGGTGAGGCTCCTCAGTAATCTGTCACCTGTAATAGAGCAGCAAACACCAAACTCCACTGAAACACAGCTCTTCATTTCTAACCCACTAGTTCATGTTTCTTCCTAAATCCCTTCCTTCTCCCCTGGTCACCTCCTATCTCCCTCCATTTGACCGTGGGCATGTTTGCTACGAGTGAGGCCAAAACAGTGAACTCAGTTCGGACAATGAATGCACTGTTTTAGTTAAGATTACTGGAATTTCCCTGTATTCTCAGTTTTTGCGCTGTTCGGACAGTGAACGTGATGAATGATGACTGTTCACCATGAGCGTCACTAAGACCCTCTCCAAAAATGATCTTGAGAATACTGCATTTTAATTGAATGTAATTTTGATGCTGCCGCTTCTCTTTAATATGACCTTCATGCATTTAAAACAAAATAAAAAATTAAATATATTGCACATCTGAAATGAAAACATGCACATATATGTAAAAACTATATGTGAAACCTATTAGAAAATGGAACAACTACATATAGTAATATACATATACTATGTACATATACAAATTTTACTATGGGTATTTCATATATGTTAGATAGAATGATTAGGTATTAGATATTTAATAACACAGTATATTGGAAATGTCACCCTTGATGTAAGTCGTTGTATGTATATTAAATTTCTCTATGGTTATATGTCAAATGCAATTTTGTTCTGAAAAGCTCATTTTTATTTGTTAAGAGAAAACCATGAATCATATGACCTGCTATCGATGCTGAGGTTTCGACAAACATATTAAATCCTCCCTTATGTTTAGTGAGCATGTGATACACAGGTGAAAAACAAGACTTTATCACATCATGGCTTGAAGCTATGACAATTTAGTTGTAATCTTTAAGGGTCAGGAACAATAGTAATCAATATGAAGCTGGTGAAAGACAGAGCAACATGATAACGTACTCTCTATGTGACTTTGACAGTCATGATTGTATAGATCTGCCTCTCCCAAACTTAGGGTCAGTTGTCAGAACAAAATACATAACAATAATAAGAAACGCACATTTATATAGAAATGTCACAAAGTCAGGCTTAAAAGATGTGAAGAGGTGAAAACATTGTAAAAGACAACAACATAAAAGACGCAAGAAGACAAAAATGAAGTAAAAGATGAAAAGGACGTAAAAGACCAAAAAAAATTAAGTCGTGAGACGGAAAATGAAACCACAAGATGTAAACGACGCAAGGAGAGGAAAGCAAAGAGCTGTAAAAGACACAGGACGAAAAGACAAAAACGACATAAAACACAGACTTTCACAGGGTCAGTCGTGTTTGTTCGTGTACGTTAGCGTTTGAATTGTTTGTCTTGTGTCTGTTTGCGTTAGTGACATTGAGTTGCTGTTTGTAAAACCCCGAGACATCAAAATGACTTTTTGGGTCTGGACTTGAAAAAGTTTGGGAACCACTGATATAGATCACGGGTTCAGTCTTAGACATTCTGAAAAGACAATGACATAGAACGTCCAGGACATGTAATTTAATGCATTTGTTTCCGTTAGTTGTTGCTGTTTTCTGTTTTATTGTCATTTATCTGAAAGGTCAGTGTGCCATTTAGCTTTGGGCAGCTGCAGTGAAGAGGAAAGCTCACATGTTAAAACCAACTCTTAAGTTACTGTAGATAATAAGTAAGGTGTTGGCCTAACAGTGGTGCCTTGGGCCCTGCTGTCAAATGTCCCTGAAAGGCAGGTGTTCAATAACCGAGATTAGAATAGAATTGATATCCACAAAACATAATGAAGCAACGCAACAGGGTCATGAGAGTGATGCGTTTCTGACCGCAGGGCTTTTGATATGATACATCAGTCTACTAGCTACAACTGTCTAATTGAATTTCTAAAACACAAAAGAGTGATTGGTTCGATTAAAAATGGTGTTCAGTGCCTGCTTGTTTTAAACGGGACCATGAGTTTTTGGCTGTTAAACATGACTAAGCGTATTTATTTCTAGTAAAAGAAAGGAGGTGAGTGAAATGACCTCGGTTCAGTTCACGGGCCTCCAGTGAGTCGTTTCGTGGATCGTGGCAGATGGTCTTATCTCTCTAGAAATAAGCACAGTTTGCTTCGTAGGTTTTCATAGTTTTGGTTGATTCACACGAAAAACACAAGACTGCATTTACTCTTTATTCATGCTCTGCTGCCCGTGTGTTGTTGAGTTAGGACACCGTGATGCCATTCGTGCAGATTTTAGTAACAATTTAATAAATATCAGCCATATTTAACCAAAACACACCGACGCGGCCCTAACGAAGCGCATCTTAATTCATAAATAATGACGGAAGTTCTTTTTTCTTTCACATTTGAGCTTTTATTAATTCTATTTTTAATAAAGTTAAAGGCCGCATTTAAAATCTATTTGTAAATATGAAATATCTACCGTTCGGTGGAAAAGTGTAAAATTTTAAGGAGGCTTTAAGAGGGTTTAAAGACTGAACTAAGAAAGAGACCGTACCTTTTTACAGGATAGTCGAGTCATGGGCTAAAAGTGAGACTCTGAATCTTGATGTGAGCTGTCCTCATCAAACCTACCTCTGTTTGTCTGTCTTTTGCTGGACAAAAAAAATAAAATCCTGATTGACAGAGGATTAACTGTCATCTTTATAGTTTAAATATCACAGAGTTAATTGCATTGTGCAGGTAATCTCCCCCGTGGGTCTGAAGAGTTTCTTCTTATCCGGTTACATAACTGCCGTTGTCATTGTCAGCACTTTAACACAAGGCATCAGTCGTGCTTTAGAACAGTTTATCTTAGACGCAGCTATTCAGACAACACTTTCTCTCTTGCCTATTATCGAAATGTTATTCACATCATATATTTGACCCAGAAATTGATAACCTGGCGAGTAAATAGTTGGTAAAATGAGACTACTATCACCCACGGTACTGATTTATTGGAGAAACCTGATTTGGGTGTGACCTTTAGAAAAGAACATTGGATCTGTTCTTACTAAATAGGATTTGTAATTACACTGTAACTTTCCCAGCATCGGGTCGGCGGCCGGGTTTAAGGATTACTTGTACAGTTTATTAACAATGAACCCGAACAATGAAGCGATCTGGTGGAAAAATGCCCTCTGTCTGTAGGAACATCTCAACAAAAGAGCAGGAAAAAAAAAAAACTCACGAGATTACAAATAGCACATGAATTTTCTTTTTAATTAAGAAACACCAAGGGCAGGGAAATGGAACAGTCAGGTTGTCCTGAAATGGACAATATTTCATGTGGTACACTTTCATTTATTGAACTTTTTCTGCCATTCAGAAGGGAAACATAAGAAAATATTTTTTAAAAAATGGCAAAATCTAAATTTCCATCATAAAAGTGCACCTTTCATAAACAGTTGACTCTGTATTTTGCGATGGCCTGAAAACAACCAAAGAGTAGTGGCAGTTTTTTTTTTTGTTTTTTTTTTTTGACAGCTATGCATTGGGCGACAGTGTACAGTGTATGTATGAAAATCCAGTTTAAGAGCGGATGCAAAAGTGGCGCCCAACAAGGACGCACACGTGATCCATGCTCTGCTTTAGCGTCCCAAAAAAAAACCTGGACCACAACATTGGTTCTTTTCATTTCACATGTTCACATTTGCGCCGACATGATGGCACCTTTCTCATTCATAACCCATTTATTGCATTTGGAGCCTAAGACTTTTTTTTTCCTTCGAGTGAATAAGACCAGTTTCCAACCATCTGACCAGGCAGTTCCAGTCCGGTATCAGATATTAATGTCTGATAAGATGTATGATCACTTGCACAATGTTGGGAGCATTTTCAAGGAACTTAAAAAGGGCCATGTTTTAAACTCAAACATAAGGGGAAAACAAGGGGATGTGGGAGGCAATACACAATAACCAGAGGAAAGAAAATAGCAAGCTTCTGTGATCGCTCTAAAAACAGCAGAATCAAGCTCTTAAACGAAAGAAATGGAAAAAGAAGAAAAGAAAAACAAAACATAAAATAAATAAAAAATGAAGCAACTCTAAGTGAAAGGATAGTGCTCAGTTTTTAGAATATTAAAACAAATATTTTAAGCTTACAAAAATGAGAAAAGGTCGGTGAACCCCAAAGTGATCGTGCCATTTTGATTTTGTTGTGTTGTCAGCGAGCATGCTTTGTTAGAGCCACACAACTGGTCACAGCACCTGCAAGGAGGCTTCAGCTGCTTTCCCACACGACCAAACACAAACTGTGTCAGCTACTGCCGTTAGCTGCAGACGAATTTTCCTTGACAGAGAAAACAACCGACAGAACCACGGGGCCTTTAGAGTTTTATAGCTTACCGATTTGTCACTAAAGCTACAAACCTGAAAATTAAGTAACATCTTGAGGCAGCTCTGGGTTGACCCTCCTGAGGATATGGATAGTTTGACACATGCACACACACAAATATAGACCAGGCGCCATACTGAGTGACCTGTGAGAAATGGGGCTGTGACATACGTTTAAAAAAAAAACAAAAAAAAAAACAAATGCACTTACTTAGCATGCACACATTCTCAACTCATACTGGTATCTACCTGACTGGCAGATAGTTGTATACATGAAACAATATCTTTAACAACCACACAATAAAAAAAATGAAACCCTTTTCACGTCTTATAAACTCAATATTTGAGATCTACTCAATCAAATAAGGCTGTGGAGGCAACAAATCACGCCATATTATTAGAATATGAACCTCAAATGCCATGCACTTTAACAAATGTAACACTATTGTATCCTATTCGACGAGGACGCACACCTAATCTACGCAACCAAACGACTACAGAAGCCCTCAAAACCTTTAAAACACCAGCACGAGACGACAAACAGGCATGGTATGAAATATTTTGCTGTATCTTCATGTCTTAAGTTAGCACCAAGGTTTCTTTCTTTTCTTTTTGTTTTTTAGAAAAAAGAACAAATACAGACAAAGAAGACACAACAATGCTGTGAATAAGCAAACAAATATCCTGCAAAGTCAAAGACGCAGTACTTGTAACATTTGCGATTGTTGATCTGTATTTGACGACCTGAGTTGTGTACTGAAGCTGCGTGTGACCGTGACCGTGTGCACTCCTCCCCCAACAGTATGCGACAGACTGTAAGCATGCTCGCGCCAAAAAAAAAAAAAAAAAAAAAGGTTCCTCTACAGAAGTGAAGAAAGAAGGCCTAAACGTCTTCAAGTATTAATACAGTTAGGCCTATAAAAAAGCCCTGGACACACAGTATTAGAACCCAGAATAAACTCTAGGAAAGTTGAAGAGCGGTTATGGTTAGTTTGCATGTTTTCCCCCACAAATATAATATATATATTTATATGTATATAAATAAAAATTCAGTGCTGTAAAAACATCTCCAACTCCATAGGATCTGACCCATCGTAGAAGGCCTAATATGTTTTACTCTTACTCTTCTCATGGCTAAAACTACTGCTGGAAGTATGTAAACTGAACTGGTTCTCCTGTGTTAATAGTCCTTCATTGAGAATACAACACTGAGGAAGAGAAGACTAGTTAATATTGTTTCAATTTCTCTCTCTTTTTTGGTTTTTTTTTTTACTGCACACAGAGAAACGTATCCTGTTGTTTTGTCTTGTTTTTCTTTTTTTCTTTTTTCGTTTTTTTTTTTTTTTGGTAGCAGCAAAGCACCAAGTTTGTGTCAGACGCTCTGTGTGAGTGTGTTGTGTTGTATGACGTCACTCCATAGTCTCTGTGTGTGTGCAGGTGTTTGTGTACGTGTGTGCATGTGTTTGACGCAGATCTATTATGAAGAGCACGGCTGCACGTTCATGCCGTAGGCTGCGTGTGCTTGCAGGTCGATGGCCTGGGCAGGCTGCTGTCCCGGCCGGGCGTTCATCAGCGTCAGGTTCCTGACGCAGCCCGTCATTCCGGTGGAAAACTTCCCTCCTGTCATAGTAGCCATGTTTGGAGCTCCACCTGTCACACATGAAAGACATTAACCTCATAGTAACTGACTAGAGATAAACTTCCTTTTTGGAAATTGGTCCCAGAATTCACCAGTTTAGATTTAGGACAGTTTTGAAGAAATTGAATTTTTCAGTTTCTGCGGTGAGTGAACTTTTTGAAAACTGACCTAAGTATATACTTCCTTTGGTGTTCACCATCAGGCTTTTGCCTTTCGACTGCCCGTGAAGCGTAGGGTCTCCATCAATCTGGATGTATCCATCTTTCCCAGTTCTGCAGGAAAAAACACACAACACAACTCAGCACAAGAACTTATTATATGACTGAGATAAGGTTTGTTAAGATAAAAAGTACTCTACCAGTGTTTTGTATGTTTCATACATCACATATTTGCGTTAGAGTTAATTATTTCTCAATGCATTCTGCAGTATTTCTGATGCATCCGTGTGATTTTAAGCCACAAGAAACAAAAGGTCACCCTGTAAGCTTACCTGACTGCTGTGATCTTATGCCATTTCCCATCGTTGATGGACTTCTGGGACATGATCTCTGCCTCCCCACTGCCCAACTGGTAGCTGCATTACATAAAACACCATCAGCATTACTACAGGCATCGTTTCTGTAATGATAATACTACAGAAATTAAAGCATTAAATGACCTGAAAACGAGGTGTCCGTTCTGTAGACTGAGGCTAATGAAGTCTTTGCCTTTGCCGTGTTCTCCAGGTTCCTGTCAATGTTTAGTTGGTAGAAGAAGGTATTTTGTGACTATGTAGAACTACTGAGCAGCAGCCCGGCAATAATTTTCCACAGCTGCACTATAATGGTAAACATGAGGCAATGCAGACAGATTTTCCCTACACGTATTTAAGTGTGGCATAACACCTTCCGTGAAGCCTTCTTGCCAAGTCCCTTTTTTACATCCAGATGTGTGTTAGAATAGTTCTCCACAGTTCTGGTATACATGTTTGTATGGAAGCACACATTTAAATCATGCTAAAAAAAAACAAACAGTAAAAACAAGGAGTGTCTTGTGTTTGAGTGGATACCTTTTTACTAGCATGCACCTTTCGCAAATTGCGTGCGCCAGTGGTCTCCTGAGGAAAATGGATGGTGAGTGAGAGAAGCAACATGCATTTATTTAGTGGTGTCAGATAGAGCCGGACTCACAGCCCACATGCCCAACAATGTCTCAGCTGCACAAGAATGAATTAGACAGTGTGATGATGAGAAAGACTTAAATGACACAAAATGCAATGACAGAAAAAGCAGTATTGTATCAGTGATGTATTACTGCTGCAAAACTGACGTTGATTGTTATGAGGACATTACTTGGTGCCTTTTTCACACGAAGTCTACAAATGAGGTAATGGTAATAATTCACAGCCGTTCAGTGCGGTAGCAAGGTTAGAAAGAGGATTAAGGGGATGCGGGGGGAAGATGTGATTATCGGTTTAGAGATTAGATTCAAGTTTGGCTCCGTGCTGGTTAGGACCAAGGACAAGTCCTACACCAGAGCCAGGACCAGAACTTACCACACCCTGCCACAGGATCAGGCCATCAGATGAGCTGGTGCTGATCTCAAGTTCAATGGTTTCTGGAGAATCGTGAGCACTAAAACAGATAAAGACAATAATTTGACCCATAAAGTATTGTTATATTAACAACAATAACATCAGCTCTGAGAACAAAACAAAAGTAAAGTGCAGTTACCTTCTTGGGAAAATGGATTTTGGAAGGGGGATGTATCCATCATTGTTGAAATGAGCTGCATACTGATATGGTGAATCTATAGAAAATGCAGTAAAAAACAAATCAAAATATTACAAGAATGTCAAGGCTGTTGTGAAATTTCATCCTCACTGTTATGGTGCCCTCCAGTGGCAAAAGCATGGAAGAGAACCTGATGAAGCAGACTCGGTTACACACAATATTTAGAGACATGAATAAGTGTTCTTCACTGAAATCGCTTTGCAGGGTGTTTTATGTGTTCATGGTGTACACATTTGAGTGCGCATTACGTATCATGTCGGACGTACGCCATATGCAAGAACTGCACTTTCAAAACAAACACATCAAAAATCAAAATATAGAAGGACAAAATCAGGCTCCATGATGCAGACTCGTGGCAGTCCTCACAGATACACGAGCAAGTTATTTCCATTCCTCACACGCTATAACATCTTTTTTTTTTTTTACAGAGATCCGATTGAACTCACCAAAACTGTGGCCCCATGCAAAAATGTTCCTTCCTATCCTTTAAATATGCCTCAACTCACCCAAAACAGTCATATTGTGTTTTAATAAGACAACTTAAGTTGTTAGTAACAACGCAAACGTTTGAACATGGAGCAGACTTAATGTTCTGACGTAGTTTTAGACAGAAAAACAAATATTTTTGTTGTTTTTTTTTTTTGTTGTTGTGTAGACAGCCAGCTTTGAAATAGACAAAAACAAGATTTTAAATTGTGAGTAGGCATCTTACAGAAACTGACATGATGATAGTGAAAAGAAGACGAGAGGAATTCTACATTTGTAGTATTTTAAGGATGAAAATGGTGCCATGGGTCCAATCAAGCAGCACAATTCCATTGGTATCCCAGCTGCAGTTAACTTATCCCACTACCATAAATACAGAATTCCTCTCTCCCAACATTGTGTGGGGGCAGGAGCCTGAGTTGAGCACAGATGCATGTTTGGTTGGTGTTTATGTGCGCACATGTGTTAGGCAATAGACAGTTTGGACTGAGTGCAGAAGAGACGTGGGGCCCCTCAAGCTCAGATGGGCCCCTGTTAGTCACGGTCGTGTCAGGCAGACTGAATACTGAGATACTGTACCATTTGCACCGCTACCTTCCACATTCCAGAGAGCCTCAGGGAAGCTGGAGACCTGGCCTGTGTGTGCAGGATATAGCCATGAGAGTGCAGGGGTAAGACACACTTAATCACGTAGGGTAAACCCTCCCAGCATGCACTGCAATGCTGGGGGTAAACTGTCTGATGTTAGACGTGCTTCATAATGTGGAGAATGTGAGCCATATGGGCTCATTTATGGCTGTACATCTAGTCCCTCTGCTTTGATGATGAATATCTGAGTCTGTGCGCAGTAGCTAACATGTCCAGTGGGGGGGGGGGGATGCTTTGAAGAATTGTTTTCAGAAAGCCTTTTTAAACAAATTGGCTGAAACTGAAACAGGAAACAAGCATTCCAAGTATTATAGTATATTGAACAGTGTGGTGCTGCCAGTCAATACTTACTGTCTTCACAGGTCAGACCTGTGTGGCCCGGAGTGCACACACACTGCCCGTTGACACAGCTGCCGCCATTCTGGCACTGAAGGTCGCTCTGGCACACATCTTTAACCACCTCACAACGCTCACCTGCAGGGTCACATAACAGTCAGGAGTGAAAGGTCAAGGGTCAGGTTTACACAAAAGGCGGGGCAAGTTCATAGGATATGGGCATAAGAATATCTGAAATATTTTTCAAAAATAGCTTACATCCTAAAGAAGCTGTAAGCTGTATTACCTTCTGCCAAAATAAGTTCATTACTTAAGATTTTCTTGGACAAGCACAGACAATGAAAAGGTGAGAAAACAAAAATGAGGTGTAGATTAGACTTATATTTATATTAAGGCTGTGTATTGGTAGAAGAATCTGGTAAACCAATATATATCATGATATAGGAGTTAAAATTCATCATATTGTAATGTATTGTGATACTGTAAGCAAAACTAATTAGAGGAAAACTGTCATGGTATAAAGAGCACACACTTACGATATGATATGATTATAAGATCTGCATTTGTATTTAATGAATCCAGCATCTTCATACTTTTGGTGCAAAATAATTATCCAATATCAGTAAAAACATGAATCTCTAAAAATGAATACAGTGTTTCTGAGGATTGATACAGTAGCTTAGAGAGAATAGTGGGGAGATGATAGGAGACCAGGGAAGAGAGAAATGGGGAATGACATGCTACAAGGGTCGCCTGGACTAGGAAATAAACTTGGGAGGCTGCGGTTCTTAATCACTCTGCTGCTGGGCCCCCCAGACAAGAAGAGTTCACTGTAGAGAAAGTGGGACACACAGCGTAAGGCACTAACCTTCGAATCCATCCTTACACAGGCACTGGTACTCATATTCTGCATTGGACATGCAGTGACCACCATTCAGGCAGGGCCGGCGGTCACATGGACTGTTGTCCACACACTTGCTGATGGCTCTGCTTTCTATGAAGCTGTAGGAGAGATCAACCTTCTTGTTGTTGATTAACACCTAAGAAGTCAGAGTAGAGAAGTTATTCGAAGTTTACACGGGGAAGTATTTGTTCATTTCCCTTAAATTTGCTTTTATTCAGCAAAGTGAGAGCTCACCTCTCCTATACATCCTTCAAACATTTCGCTGACATTGGCTGGTTTAGGCAAGATGTCCATGTTGGGGACTCCTCCGAGGTACATGGGAGTGTGGATATTGAGACCCTGGGCTTTTCCTGGCGATGTCTTCCTCTCCACAGGTCCTTGGTCGACCCGCAGGTGACCGGCCCTCTTGTTGCGCTCGGCCACTACTCTATGCCACTGGCCAAGAGATACAGGCTCAGGACTCATGAGGATTGCCTGACCTGAAAATGAAGAATGGAGAATTTAAAATTTGTACTCTGTACTGTAAATAGTACATAGTAAATAGTAATAAATAATCACTGTAAATAGTGATTTGTTTGTTAGTAAACTTTATCCAGCTAATTTGTAACTTGAAATAGAATTTTACAATCTTTGAGCCTCAAGTGAAGTGTCTGTAAGTGCAACTTTACCAAATTCTTCATAAAAACAAATAAAGTAACAACTAGTAGAAACAAAACTGGTGTAAATTGCATGTAGACGCGCCATTTTAAGGATAAATGGATATGATACTTCACCTGTGCCCAGTTCATATCTGAACTCTACATGTCCGTCCACCATGGAGATGGCTACAAAGTCTTCCACCTTCATTTTCTTCCCCCCACAGAAGAACATCACGCCGTCCCTCTCCTGTGGCTTAAACTCAAGCTCAACGCGCAGATCATCATGGATGTTGGTCAGAGGAGGATAAGCTATGTAAGACTCCTCACCATCAAACAGTGGAGTGGTCACTAACTCTCCTATTGAAAGAGTACAAAAAAATGCGTCAACATGTCTAAGAAACACGTTGAATAAGCTAAATATCTGAAGTAATATTACATTTTTTTCTTCAACACAGGTTAGGACTGACTTCGTTTCTTACCATCCATGCACTTGTTTCCAAACTTGCCAAGATGGCAGCGGCAGTCATACCCCAGGCCATTGGGGCGGTTGATACAAGTGGCATCTGGTCCACAGGCCTCTGTGGAAGTTCAGGTCAGAATTGAAGAGAGCTTACCTTTGCATGTTTATTATTTAGTTATTACAGACTTTTGACTTTTAAAAGGCAAAAAGTGGAATATTTTTTGCATGTAAACGCAGCCAGTGATCTTTCATTGCAGTTTCTTGATCTGCTAATATGGTGATTCACGTGTACAGTACCTGAGTGACAGTGTAGGGATGAGTGGTGCTGGCAGTTGCTGCCGGTGAATCCTTTGGGACAGCTGCACTTATACAAGCTAGCGTCTGAATCCTCACACCTGCCTCCGTTCTGAAACAGAAAAGAAGTAGTTATTAAGGAAACAAACACAAAATCAGTATCAATATTTCAAATAGATTGACATAACGGACCTGGCATGGGTGATCTTTGCAGGTGGGACAGTTTGTGACGCCAGTGGAGCTACGGTCAAGATCTTTGAAGATGACTTCCTCACCCTGGATGATCAGCTGACGGATACAGCCTGCATAGTACCAGTATTCAACATGAAGTCACTACACACGGAGTTGGTATGTATAGTTCTGTAAAGGTAGAAATGGAGCGATGTCTTACCGACAAAACCAGTCTTGATGCCAGCAGTTTTGGCGAGGACTGTGTAGTTGGGGTAACCACCCACATGCAGCTCTTCATTCAGATCCAGGCCCTGGAACTTGCCCTAATGGAGAAGATGTAAGCATTATACACGGTGGTGGAAGATGCATTCAGATTTTCACTTAGGTAAAACTACCAATACAGCAATATAAACACACTCCATTACAAGTAAAGGTCCTGCAAGAAAAATCCTACTTACTGTAAGTAAAAGTACACATGTATTGGCAGCAAGATGTAGTTAAAGCATTTTCAGTAAAAGTAGTGGTTTGGTTCCTCCTCTGACTGATATATTATTATATATATGTCATCATTAGATTGTTAATACTGAAGCATCGGCTGCTGGAATTGGAGCTGGAGTTCTGATGCACAAATCTGTTTTCAGTTTACTTTGACTTTTTCTTTAATCTATGATTTTCGATGAGATATTGGGTGATTTGATCATTCATCGAAATGAAACCATGTGAGCAGTTTAGAGGGACAAATCCTTTTTTGGTGAAGCTGGTTAACAACTCACAGACATTTGAAATGTGAGCCGACTACACTGATTTTTGTTTTTACCTGGGAGAAAAACAAAAAAAGTTTTTAAAAGCTTGCTCTATTAGCCATTGTGCAAGATCTTCATCTGAAAAGTAAAGTACGTATTAAGTTGCATGAAATGGAAATACTCGAGTACAAGAACCTGAAATTTGTATAGAAGTACAGTATTTGTGTAAATGTATTTAGCTACTTTCCACCACTGATTATACGATGTATTATCCAATATAAATGAATCAAGTAGGTGACAGGAAGAGTCAGGTTCACATTTCCGAGTTTACCTGTGAGCTGCCATTGATGGGCTCCCCTCCATCTACAATGATATAGCCCAGAGTGTGGTTGCGATACAGCTCAACTGTGTGAAACTCTCCAAGTTTGAGAGGGTTGGGGTCGCGTATGGTGGCCATTCCAGAGCCTACGTCAAACCTGAGGCGATACATTACAAACGTTTTATTTATTTTTATCACCATGATCAAGAAACCTCATTGAAGTGAGGTTAACTTCGTCAACCAGAATAAACTGACCTGAACTCCAGTCGGCTGCCCACAAGTCCCAGAGAGATGAAGTCAGCTCCCGTGGTCCTCCTCTGGCCATTGTAGAGGATCATACCTACAGCATCCAAACAGGGTGAGTGAGTACCAGGAGAACATTATAAATGGACGTCCTACTCTTACAATCATCTTAAGGAGTCATCAAATATTGTAGTTTTATCCAAACAAGCAATACTTTTAGTATTCGCAATTCATGTCAAGTTCTTCAAATAATCATGATGTTGTATATATGAGACTTGTTAGGATGGACATCTTTTACAATCATGTAATTCACACACACTGTAAACTCTTCAAAAGCTGAATGGTAAAGCAGCATGCTATGGTGAGGCAAGTTTAAAGCCAACCAAAGCCAGGTTATAACCTGATGATCTGGGCGTCACTGAGATGTCAGGTGCAGCCAGTCACATCCATACTACCAGTCTTTTTTTTTTCTTTTTTTTTTTTGCCTGTGCCTACATGCCAGGGACACATGCTTGTATGAGCGACGCAGGCCCATGTAAACATGCCTTCTTACATTTGTTTCTATATTATCATCTGACAGTTCTGAACATTGTAACCAAGAGGAACTACACTGCATGAATATGTACAGTGAACTCACAAATAATAGGCTGTGACTATTTGTATCACAAGCACACAAGACGACAAAAAGAGAGTCAAAGATGGTTAAACAGCTTTTGCAATTAACAAGAAGCTTCTTTGCTTGTTACTTCATTGGTGTGATGCACTGAGACAGAGAAAAACCAGTCACATAGTCGGAAAAAGGCAAAGCTTTTCATGATTCTCTAACGATTTTAACATATGTTCATTTTCATCTGCAAGAGTACCATTAGT
>JAPQRN010000025.1:6005257-6033630 GCA_037367275.1 Coranthus polyacanthus | reverse complement strand
AGGATATAGTCATTCAGAATAAGCCATTAATAATTGTTTTATAATGACTAATAAAGAGCCTATATGTTCATAATATGTATGCTAATAACCAACTAGTTAATGGTAAATATGTGTACCTTACTTAAGTGTTACAAAAACTTTGCGATTCAGTGAATGAATGTAGCTGAGCAAACCCTGCACCACACACTATAAACTTGACGTTTTTAACGGGTCATACCTATCCATTCAATGGCAGGGGTTGGGTTTCCAGTTACCGTGCAGCGAAACTCTGCCCGTTGTCCCTGCTGGACATTCAGCACCGAGGGACTGATGGTAGCAACAGGCTGGGCCCCTTCTGCGGCTACAGAAGAAGACAAAGCAATCAAACACACTGTAAAACTAAGACGTCCCAGAAGTACACGAAGAAAAGACGTGTGACAATGCAGACTGCTCTAGTGCTATGATGGAGGAGTGGAACGTAAACCCTTGTCATAGGTCTAAAGCCTCTGCATGAGCATTGTAGAAATAAGCTGTGAGAATGTATTTGATATAATGAACTGATCAGACTGAGAGAGAATGTGATGACCTCTGCTCATGCCCCCACCCCCGGCCTTTGGCAGTCTAGACCCTCAGAGTAGACGAAACAGATGAGATGTGGCAGCCAGGCCTTGGCATGGCCTCTGGGCATATTGGTGTCTGCGCCAGTTTGGCTGTCGGGTAGCTTCATACTCAATCCCTTATGATCCCAGGGTGACAGAGCAAAAGAAAGGCCTCTTTCAGTAGGAAGGGAGGAGTTTGAAGCTATCTAAGCAGGCGGAAAACCTCTGGGATTGTTGTTGCTTGGGCCAAGCTATGACTCTCTGACCTTAGTGATACAAATGCTCTAAAGAAAAAGAGGTAAAACCTTGAGTGAGACTTGATGGCCTGAAGTACACACTCAAGTAACCCTTGTGAGTGTTAAATAATTATGATTATCATCAAGACAGATTATTGCTTTTGGCAAGGTTTTGAGATGTCTGAAATAATAGCCCCCGCTATGAAAAAACAAACGACTGGGTGTAATATTTAGCTTCTTTAGGACATTATTCAGTATTGATTGACTTGATCTTGTAATATGACACGTGTTATTATTTATCATTTAGGTACACCACTCCTTCTATTTGACTACAAGTTGTAGTCAAATTGGATACCAGTCTGCTACCCACATTCAGATATGATGTAACGAGTTTATGATGGGATGTATTAAGCACAGTATGATGTTTGAAGCCCAGATGACAGCTATTTTCCAGTACAGTGAGTTTCCTGAAGAGAAAGAGGAAAGAGCAAAGTGCAGAGGGAAAGAAGGGACATCTCCTATCTTTGAATGTGGAGACACTGTCACAAAAATCCTAGCATTTCTAGCACCTAATAGTGTAAAAACTGCTAGATTCAATCTTTTCAGATTTCTGTAACGCATCAATTTGCTAAATAACATAATCCAATTAACACTGAATTATGCTTTTTTATATTGAAACAAGCAAATCTGAAGATTCATAAATTGACAACTGTCTTCTTTCACTTTTTTTTCCCATTTGCCCAGTTGCTTCAGAGCATCCTAAATATGACCAACATATTTGATGTGTCACCAATTCAACATTTAACCATCGGTTACTATTCTTAAGGCTATGCCTACAGTTATTGTATAACACTGACTATTTACAAACTGGACTCTACATTCATGAGGAGTTTCCCATAAGAATGACCATGCACTTTTTCCTGCAGTGATGGACCCCAATGAACCCAAACAGCCGGGTGGGAGCCAGTAATGCTCATGTACAATCTGTAAGCTTTGATTTACGCATATATAAACACAGGCAGAGGTTAATTTTACATTAGATAAATTAAAAGAAAACATATTAGTGTGTGTGCACATAGAGTGTTTCTGTGGCCGTTGCTTGGTTGATTGTACATAAGCGCTACCAGTCCACCAGCATACATCCATGCTGAGTGCAGATGAGTGCATGCACGATACAGAGAGGGAGAGGCGGGTCCCTCCAGGGAGCCCTGCAGTCAGAGAGGAAACCGTGCCCGTGAGGACTTACGCTTTCTGTGTCCTTCAAACATTTCATAGGCTGTGTAAAACATCTGAGTCTGTGAGGCCTCTGGAGATGGGGGAGGGAGGAAGGGAGGGAGGGAGGGAGGAGGAAGGGACAGGTAAACTGACAGGTCAGTTCTCTAGGGTAACAGCAGTTTACCTCCCACTGGGGCTGACTGAGTGACCATCTCCCTTAGAGCCGCCTCCAAATGTGAGCCAGCGCAGTTTTGTACCGTCGATTCAGAAAAGCATCACACACACACATTTCAAACATGCTAAAAATCACTAACTTGAATTCAACCGGCACCACCTTAACACTAAGCATTTCATTTTCCAACTTTATTATGAGTTTTTATTTAACGATGATGGTAGATGCCATGGAATTCAGTTACATGCAAAACATTTTCACACTTACCTCGTGTATTTTGTTGAGCAACTGAGGTACACAATGCATTTTAGTTTGTTAAAATGACCACACTGTTTGCATACGTTCATATTAATGCCTAAGCAAATACAAATACATTGACCAAAAAGTAAAAGAAAAAAGCTTCTCAACCTGTGAATCCAAAAGGTTAAATACAAGCAACGAAACACATGTTCATAAAAATATGAAGGATACACACATACACACTAAAACAGCATGACTATGAACTGCACAGCAGCACATGGAGCAATGGAGGTCTGCAGAATAGCCACACATGAGACATGCAGGTTAGTAGCAAAAAGCTGTTTTAAACACTTCTAATTTCATTTCAGCATGTGTGTAACTTGCGTTAAAAAGCTGACATACAGCTTGTGGTTAATCTGAACTGATCATAATAATATATATAAAAGTGCCATTCATAAATTAGTAAATCACATTGATCTAGTGTCATCATTTTAATCGATTTTCTCTTTTCCACAAAATATTTCACAGTTAAGATAAATACATTACAGTGTGACATGTGTACATTACATCAGTTGGGTAAAAGAAATATATATAAAAAAAAAAAAAATAGCAAAAGCAAAATCTTTACAGAAGCACCGTTGAGTATATTTGCAAGTTTTATCATGAGTAAATAAGGACGAACACAGTCATAGTAAGTATCGCAGGGGAAACGGTATATAAAATCGGTTGAAATCTGACCTGTGGCTGCTGAAGTAATAGATGTTATCAAAGATATGATATAAAAATATATATATACTTTTCAAAAATCTTTTCATTATTGTCATCAGCCTACATGTAAACACACATCATACAAGGTAATTGTATTCACACAGCCAAATCCATAAAAAAAAATTGTCAAAAAAGAAACAAAATTCTAACATTTCTGATATATTTGATTTCATGGAAACATTTCAGGATAATATATTTCAGTCAATCAAAAATGCAAATGTGCCAACAACACAGACAGGATGTGAATAGAACCATAATATACAACTTTAGATGATTATTGACAAAATTAGAATAAAAAAAAAAGCTTTTTTCTGTATTTCAAGACAGATCTTAAATATAGCAACTAAATTTAAGTAACTCGATAGAACCACCTGCTGCCGATATTGGATCCTTATTAAAATGCAAACTGGAATGAGGCGATCTTACAGATATGTTGTAAAACTGAGGTTTAACCACCTGCGAGGCTAATAGCACCACTTTCTTCAACAATCATTTCAACGATGATCAGGAGAGTAACACAGCAGATCATTTCAGGAGGGAATACTGGATGGAGTGGAAAAAATATAAACAAGGAGAGTAGTGGGCTTCCTTTTATGTCTCACTGATACATTGAAGTCCTCTTTGAATGCCAGTGGTACAGTCTCTAAGCACCCTTAGTGCCATCCACACCCTCATCGTCATCCTTTTACACTACAGCTCAGGCAGGGAGGAGACCCAAGGAGCCCAGAGTAAAAAAGCAGACACCAGAATCCAACACCTGCTAGTAAAACCTATAGCAGCCAATCTATCAATCAAGAAGCAACCACACCACCACCAATTAATTCAGTCCAATTAAAAAAAAAAAAAAAAAAAAAAACAGAAGGGAGGAAAAAAAAAAACTGCTGGAGCTTCAGTATAGTGTTGGCGGAAAGCATTACCCACAAATCACTGATGGTCATCCAAAAGAGCGTTCATCTGGCCTAGCATTGATGTGTCACAACTCATTAGTTAAATTTATAATTGCATTACGCTTAACCACATATGTTATTTGGAAAGTACAGTTTTGTTTCTGACTAAACCCACAAGCTGTATTTTTTTGGCAAAGGACAGAAAAATCCACTGATTAGAGACAAACAAGACAGTGAGTAAAAAAGACTGATTGGCAGCATGATGATAAAACATGGCTTATATGTTGGTATCTGAGAGCGGAGAGCAAAAGCAGTGGGAGTTAGAAATGCAAGCTTATTATGCTGTTAACCCATAGTTTAGTGTTTACAGTGCATGGCGGGAAATACAGTCAAACAGAGAAGCATGCACCATTCCAAGCTGAGGCAGAACTGAGGTTTAGAAGGGGATGGGACTATGGGGAGCCAGAGCTGGTAGGGTGGCAGAGGGTGATGGGTAATGGAATGCTGTGCCGAGGATCACGAACCTGGCACGTAGAGGATGGCATTGCCCTCGTCCATGGCGAACATGTTGGAGCCTGTGCACACGTAAACGCCTGCATCCTCGGGCTGGACATTCTGAATTGTCAGAATGCCGTTGAAGTCCATGGCCCGGTTAGGAAGCTTCCCGTTACCTGTCCGGGTCCATACCAGGGTGTACGCTGGAGACTGTGGAGGGGTGAGAAGAAGTACGAATACAAATTCAGGTTGCATGTTATTGTATCAGCCACACTTGGGAGCAAACGGCTCCAGTGGTATGGTTACTCCCTTTTCAGACTAGAGTAGACAAATGTTATGTTGGGTCTGTTATTTGTTCCATCAAAGCATAGATTATACCATACATTATAGGACATGTATGGTATAATACATGTTCTATAATGGACACGTTATTTAAGGATGACAGATGAAGAAAATCAATACATAAGAGCAGCAGCAACACTTTCAGACTGCTTTGAATGACGCAAAACATTGTAAAAAAAACTGTTACCTTGCTCTTGGCAGTGCAGATGAAACTGACAGTAGCGCCAACCCTGACAGTCTGGGCTTTGGGCTCCTCAACTGTCACCTCAATGGGCTTAGATGGGACACCTGTTGGAAGGCAAATGATTTGTTTCTAATATGCTATAATTTGATCTTTACTCCTGATGCCAAGAACACACTGTACGCACCACACCATGAAGTCTTACACAGTCTGTACTGAAGCAATCGCATGTGTTGAACCAATGGGTAGTATTTATTTAGTGCGCTGGGATTTAAGTAGAAAAACTTCTTATGGAAGTGAGACTATACGCACTTGTGACAACAATTTCTGCCCGGCTCCTGTTGGTGCTTCGTTGGTCTCTGCAGGTACAGACGTAGACGCCGGCATCACCCGGCTGGACTTTAGGGAAGTACAGTTCTGCTCCTGCACACATGGATAAGCAACAAGTGTTATATTCACACATAAACTGCTGTCCTGATTTGTCACACATTTTAAAATTCATTTCAAACCGGAAGAAAGCTTAATAAAACCTTAAGTGACTTTTATGGGATTTCTCTGCTCTACAAGGTATGGCCATGTCTTTCCAACTCAAACAAGTTGCGGTCCAATTGGTGGAATTCGTGCAGTACCTTGTCTGCGTCTGTCAGCACTGCTGGAGATGGGCCGTCCATCCTCTCTGGACCAGTAGAAGTAGTGTGGAGGAGGGCCGGACACCTGACACCTCAGAGTGACAGATCCACCCGGGGAGGCCAGGACCCTCTCTGGATAAACCTTCACCACCAAGGAGGCTGCAGCTGCAAAGTGCAAAAGTCATAACAAACTCATCAGGAACACTATGTCAATGATATTCAAAGGAACTGCAGTTCAGCTTAAAGTGAGATATGTCCTTACCGTCGTATGGTCGACACTTCTCTCTCTCCTGTGGGTTGCCAACATAACCAGGAGCACAACTGATAAACACAAAGAAAGGTACATATATTCAAAGTGAACAACACTGTTTTATCTAACTTTTAGCGTAGCATGAGCTTAGAATTGTGTGGTTCATAAAATAAACATAAAATCTGCACTTATTGTGACAGGACAGGACAGAACTGACTAAAAAAAAAAACCTATTTGAACCAACATCAAGGTAACATGTTGAGTTACTGTGGCTTACCGTTCACAGTACTGGCCAGTGTACCCGGGCTGACAGGCAGTGCACTGGTAGCCTCCATTTCCAAGGCTCTCGCAAGTAGGAGAGAACCTGTTACATGAGTTACGCACACAGACAGGAAGCTAAATTATTCAATATCATTGGTTTCTCTCCAACAACCTATACTGAATGATTTATTCATACATAAAACACTACAGTGAAGTGAATGATTTACTATGGTGGATGTTTTCTTTAGTATATTACACTGGTTGGCCAGAAATCAGAGACTTTTTACAAGCACTGGGGATTAAAAAACTCAAGACTAAACAAACCACCGATATGTTGAAAAGAGGTAAGTAAATCAGATAATTTAACATACTGTAAGTGAATATACAGTATTTAATGTTAGATGGCAGGAAACAGATTAATAACGGAGCATAAATGTGGGTTATAAAAGTCAAATTTGCTGTAAACAAGAGCAAGCGAGCTGGACACTGACTTGTCTTGAGCTATAAATGGAGGTGGAATGTGAGGTCTTGGTATCTGTGCCAGTACTCACTGGTTGTCCGGGTCAGTGTGAGGGCAGGCACAGGGCTGGCAGTCCTCTGGGGTTCCAACAGTGGGGTCGCCAAAGAAACCGGGGGCGCACTGTTCACAGAGCTCACCCTGAGTGTTATGCAGGCAGCTCTGAAAGGAGAAATATCTTGTCAGGGTGCAATAATATAGCCAGAACAACATTAGTTATGCGCTAATCTGATGTTTCATACTGTGCAGATGCCCGTCTCAGGGTGGCAGGAATCAGAATGCCCGTTGCATTCACAGAGCTCGCAGTGACCCAGGTATAGACCTCCTCCGGTGCGAGTATATCCAGGCGCACAGTCCTAAAACAGACATTATGAAATTAACAACTTTATTGTTATCTATCCTTTATTTGGCCCAGGAGGTCCTGCTGAGATAAAAGATCTCTTCTTCCAGGGAGTCCCGTTCAATATGGCAGCACAACAATATTGCATCGCAACAATTTCACATGTAAAACACATATATTACATAAAAGCAACACAAACAGTAAGAGTAAAGAAAAGGGAGTACAAGCAGCAGCACGTTTCCTTCAGCGTTTCTAGGGTAACGGTATTTAGAAGCTCATTTCATTCAGGAGATTGTATTACTCCAGCTCATGTCAACAGTTATGATTTTGCTTTAGTAACACCTAATGAGACAGTGCAGTTACCTGGCAGGAGAGTCCTTGGTATCCAGGTGGGCAGCGGCACTGCTCCACCTCAAGGGCCTGTGCCAAGCCGCTGTAGTTGGGCACTGCCACCTCCATGCTGATATCAGAGATACTGGAGGAGCGCATCTCAGTCGAGTAGGATGCTCGGATCAGAATGTCGTCCAGGTCAGCCAGTACCATCATCAGGTGTTCTCTGGTGGCAGGCATGCCATCAGGACGACGCCAGTTTTCCTACAAAATGGCAAATAATCACATATACTTTATCACTTCATTTCATTATGGTGGTACTGATTGATTACTGTTGTCCATTACCTTTTTGATGATACATAATAATAAAACTGTGGTGATTTACTGAAGGTGCCCAGGATCGCTTCACTCCAAGGCACCAGCTGCTTGCTTACATATTCTCTGTTTACCCTGTCACTCTCTAGCTCACTCACCTCTCTGAAAACGATCTCAAACTGCTGAGTCTCCCTGCTCCCCTGCTGCCTCCTGTTCCAAGGCTGACGAGCTACCAAGGTGATGTCATTGCCCTACAGGAACAACATGAACAGGTGAAGAAATGAAGAGCACATGAAACCATGGACAAAAACATCCAAGGTTCACGGAGGAATACTCACAATAATCTGGACGTCAGCATCATCCAGTAACGTTCCCCTCGGACCAGCCACATAGGAGATGGTGTATTTGAGTTTGCCACCGTACGATCCCACCTATAACAAGGTTAGAAAGGGGGCTGCTTTAGATCTCTTGCCATGTTGTATAGAACTGCAATTCCCATGATGAAACAAGAACATCAAATGGAGCAAAAATCAATGCCATATGTCTAAGCAGAGCAACACAGTGTGTGTGTACTTACAGCATCCAAGCCTGTTTACTAAAGGCCGAGCTAAAAGACTTTTTTCAGTGTGACAGTTACCGAGTTAACACAGTCTTATTTTGACTCACGTTGTGCAGAGTGGTGAATGCACTTCATGATGATATCACTTATGGCAAATGTATTTCAAGCTGCAGCAATAAATGTCCTATCATAAACAACCAGTGAGGTAAAACTCAAACAGAATTAAGGGCTGTTTGATCTCATTCTAATATGTACCAGAAGGCCCTGGACCATTGTAGTTCTATATATATATATAGAACTACAATGGTCCACACTTGACATGATTACATGAAACAAGCCCTTTCCTGCCGTTTTTACTTCAGTTGAGGAGCACTGGGGGTCGAGAGGAATAGTGGACAGGGACAAAGTAAAAGGGCACAGCTAATATAAACAGGTGAGGGACTGGGAACAGTGGGAAGGGTGGGGGACCTATAAGTATATAATAATAAGGGTGGCATATTTTTGGTGACCTCCAGGGGTTAACCAGAGTTCTTGAGGGAGCGTTGCCAAGTTCTCACAGTTACCTTATCCCCTGTGAACTGCGCTGGGAGCTGCCAGTAGAGCAGATCATCCTGGTTCAAGCTGAAACCTTTGTAGACCAGAGCATACTGAGAGGCAAAGGAGGAAGGAGAGGCATAAGATAAAGCCACAGACAGAGAAAGAAGAGAAGAGGCAGCTATACTAAATCATAAGCAGCCAGAGAAGAAACACAAGCAGGCAAGCGTGGTGAAGAGTGAGCCGCACACTTGGGACAAATGTGTGACATACAACTAAACTCTTTTAAGTGCACGTTCCCCAGTTGAAGTGCTATTAGAATATGTATTCTCCTGCTGCCGACAGCTTGATAACAGCATGCTGGCTTTGTCTGACAACTAAAACAACAACTTCCACTGTAAATAATGGGAAAATGACAGTTTAAGATGTGCTTCACTAAGAGACCGTTTTAAACCACACAACAGTATAATTACAGGCAATTGTAAAACCCGTGTTACACTCACACGCGGTTAGAGACAGTGGACAATTACAGTGCACCCTGTGACAGCACTAACGTGGGAGGTATTTGCTCAACAATGGGAAATATTACACAGTAAAGTTTTAGAATAATGCAACTATTCCATTTTTTTGGTAACTTGTCAAGTTTTAAAAATCTGCAGAAGTTAACAACAATGCTGTTAGTACTTTCTGAAATAAACATTAAGCTCCCTGGACAAACTGACAGTTGTTTATTAACTCAAGATTTTTAAAAGTTGTAAGTGGGGGCAAAACATGGAGTCACTCTCACGCCACTGTCTACCTTGCTGCCGTCGCTTGAAGCACTAGCAGAAGTCTTGCTCACTGTGTTCTTGCTCTGTTGATCAGCAGCAGAGCCAGGTCCCCAAAGAAAAATACAAGAAGTCACCAATAACCCCGAGAAACAGAAAGGCTCATAAACCCCTTTTTCAATTTCTAACAGTGTACCTGCAGACGAGGAGCGTGGCCTGGGGAGTACGGTTGCGGTCTGGTTGGTCTAACTGAAGAGGAGATACCAGACGGAGGAGAGGGGGGGCTCAGGTTACGCAAAGACCAGCGAGAGGAGGAGGAGGAGGAGGATGGGACCCGAGAAGAAGACGAGGTGAAAGAGGAGGAGGATTTAGAGATGGAGGAGGGAAAGAATGGAGGGGAACCAGCTCGTGGTCCGCGGGAGAAGTTCGACATGAGAGCCCAGACCTCATCATCCAGCTGTCTGACATCACCCTAGGGAGGCGGAAAGCGGGGTACCGGAGATACAGAGGATACTTCACCATGGGAACGATTAAGTCGACAGGGCATGGCTTCGGAAATGTATGGACACAATTTACATTGATGTACAATACATTGCTCTGAGAAGGTGAACATGCGCCATCATGCTTTTTTGGTCCGAGTCTGTGATGTTTAGATGTGTTGTATGCAAAAAACAGTTGGGCTGAGTGGAATTAGTCACACTCATTTCTCCATTACACACACACACACACACATGCTTGTGTCTGACAATGTGGCAAAACTTCATACTGCTACATCTATGAACAGGAGGGGGAATTTCTTTCCATAGATACCAACAAACCATCAGTGTGTTAACTTACAATAACAGCAGCACTGCATAATATTTTCATTAGTTGTGAGTGTTACCTTTACCACATCTGCATACCAAATACCTGACTAGCTCTTTTGGATCTTTGTGGGTCTTTACGTTCAGAGGCCATTAGGTTCAAAATGGAAGTATCGTTTCTTAACTGCTCCTCTGGTGAGTACGAGTCGCTCTAGTGATGTGGATAAAACAAGCTCTTTGATCACTTTCCTTATCACTGAGCTCATGGTATTTGGGAGAGCAATGGCATTGTTATTTGAGCAAAGTTAAACGTTATGAAGCTCTTAAATGGACCATTAATGATCAAACCATTTACACATTCATGCTCATGTGCAATTTGAACTGAGATGTAAATGGTCAAACTAAAGAGACGTTTAGTGGCTACTGCACAGACTGCTGCAGAAATACCATGCTTCTAATAAACAATTGAATCGACGTCTACAAACCATTGAACGCAATTTGTATCCAAAAGGTATGGATATGAGCTTCATAAAAATATGAGGTGAGACATTCAATATTTGACACAAAGTTAAACCAAGCATGCGTGAAAACACGGGACTTTAAATTACAGCCACAGCATGGCATCCACTGACAGACTCTACTGTACCTGCTCTGCTCGTTTCATACGAGAATAGAAAGATTCTTTCTAAAGAGAGTGAAAGGGCAAAAAAAAGATGAGGTACATGATGTGAACGAGCACTAAGGCCCTGTTACCCTGTGAACAATAACAAAAATGTAGAATTTGAGGCAAAGAAGCAGCACACTGACTGCAGAAAAAAAAAGCTATCTGCACGCAAGTTTGCTTGGAAAGAAAGATTGGCTGAGGATTGAAATATGGAAAAAGAGCGTAATCAAGACAGCGATAGAATAGGCTTGGAGGGTGGTCTACAGGTTTCATGGAAGTGGTTTTCATCCTTAGCACTCAGGATGCACGGACCTGTTTTGGTGACTTGTACTGATTTAGTCACTGAGTGTCCTCTCTGCTACTGACCTTGTCTCCCTGATAGACTCCAGGAAGCTGCCAATAGTGAGGCTCCTGTCCCAGGTAGTCGAAGTTGCTGTACGACAGCTGAGTGCCTTCAGTGGAAACCTCCACAGTGAAGCCAGTGGAAATGCGGTTGGTGCGTTGACGGTTCACCAGAGCGAATCCCTGGAAGTTGCCTGGAGAAAAGACTGAGGACACCTGCAGGAGAACAGTTTAAAAATTAAGAATTAAAATAATAATACCTTCTTATTCTAATATTTAAATATGGCATTTTTGATTGTGACCGTGAGGAGTGGCGAAGTGATGAGCACTGAGGCAAAGAAAGATTTTATGAACAGCCTCGGAATGGGCACAGAACAAACAAACTTTAATCCAACTCCTCTTGATTCTTAGGCAATAAGGTCACAGTTGCAGTTTACAAGTTGGAAAGAAGCTGCACAATACTGCCTGCATTAGGAGATATCAGTCAATCGCTGGGCACTACCACTGACTGGTGTGATCTTACTGGTTTGGAACCATTTTAAACAGCTGTGATGGAAGTAGATATGTAACACCAATATAATCCTTGCTATCGTTTTATCTACTGTTCTTCAGAGGTCCTGTTTGTTTGACCTGTACTTCAAATACCATTGCGCTGATTACTATCATGTAATGGCTGCACCATCCGCCCTTACCAGGTCTCTGTAGTGGGTGGAACTGAAGCACTGCTGTGTGACGCCCATACAGAAACAGGACAGGCAACCATCTTTGTTTTGCGGGCTGAGATGGAACGTTCCTGATTTACAGCTGGCACAAGATGGGCCTTCGACGTTCATCTGCAACACATTATTACAGTCATCCAGTCAAATACGAAGCGATAAACCCATTCTAAACTGTCTTAAAAGCAGCAAGTAGGATACAAAAAAACCAAACAAGTGTCTTTGTGTTTCACCTTGCAGTGGCACAAACCACCGATGCAGCCTTCACTTCCTCTTTGGTCACAGTTAAAACAGTTACCTGTAACAGAATAAAGAAATTAAATGTTCAGTTCCAGCTTAGTGACATGTTTAAGTTTTGTGACTTTCGGGAAGGCATCAAATATCATGTCATTTCCCTGGATTAAAATGTAATATGTACCATTGACTGTATTGTCAGTAGTGCATCTTTGTCCAAGCAGTGGGTTGCCAATGTATCCTGGAGCACATCTGAAATAGATAGATAATGTTTTTGAGTAATTATTTCCATTCAAAGAGAATACATGTTTTAACCCAAAGAACAATGAGGCAGGAAGCCGGGGAGTCTGCATGAGGCGATACATTTGACGAGTTTTGTCCTTCAGGGTGCCTTCTTGACCCAAAGTAGGCCTCAGTCAGGAACAAAAGACTGAGTCATTCAGGCAAGACACATCCAAACATTGCTTAGCACGGATACACACGTGACCTAAAAAAAAATCCCAAAGACCCAACATTACCCCCACATTGCACTGTACAGTTACACAGGTTTCCCAAAGAGAAAAAAAAGGGTATGAGATACAGTTTGCGCTGGAGATGGATGAAGCACTGCTAAACCATTCAACATGTCTCAAATGTTGATTCCATCTCTAATACAAGTGAGGCACAGTTGAAACGGAAAACACTTTTGAATAGAAACAGAAATGTTTCCATTTCAAGACAAAGAAATGTTCAAATAAAAGGTTCAATATCGTCCTGAGATGAAAACAAAGCAGGAGTGAGCGTAGCTGCCAAAAACGAAGACCGAGAGGCTAAGCTGCTGAGGAAAACAGTGGCAAAATAAAATCTTACGCCTTTAACCCAAGCAAGCATTGGCACTGCCACCAAAGCAAAGGCTGCCCTGTTCCCTGAAAACAGTCTTACCTCACCTGTCCTCTGGCAGGTCCGCAGGTCAACAGCCAACTCATTGCTGCGAGAGGACTTGATGCTATGAACTTCCTTTGGGAATGTGTATTTAATCTAACTTTTCATAAATACAGTAGTTTCTAAGGTGTACTGAGCAGTCCTTCAAGTAGAGTTGGTTTATAGAGTTATGGACAAGTGGAGTAATTCTTAATACATGGGAAAAACAAATGTTGTGAACAGAAAATGATCTGACAAACAATACATACAATATCAGAAATAACAATATCAATAAACAACTAAAACTTTCATTTAACCCAAAGAAGATAAAGTAATTATGCTGAAAAACTGGTCATACTATACTGTATATATTCCAGTGATTTCATGAACAGCTGATAATCTCAATTTTGGTCAGCAGTAGACCATCTCTTTGCGTCAAGAGCAGTGGTGATGCTGCATGGTTAGTTTGTTTATCCAAACGTTCAGTCTCAACAGGAGATGAATCCTCATCCTTTCCTCCAGTGTTACAGTAGGATGATCCCATTCACATTTGGCACACCAAGACAGCTTTCTGCTAGCATTACAAATTATTCACTTTGTACATGGTCTTCCCAAAACAAGAAAATGTCCTCATGCCTCTTACTGTGGGGATTCTCGGCCCTTTTATTATTAAACCCTATTGCGTTTAGTGAACCCCTGATGCTTCTTTTAAAAGGTACAACTTGTCCCTGTGATCCATCATAATAAAACTGCCAAGAAGCCATTACATTTCCTCATCCCATTAATGCTGAGAAAATTAGAACGCTAGCATCCAAGTAAAACCTAGCATCTCCAGTTTGGACCTTTATAAAAGCAGAAAACACTCTCAACATGCAGAACATGTAGGGATCATTTACTAAAAGATTTAGCACATATGCCTTGCAAACAATAAATAGTCTAGTCTAATATTCTCTTTATATCGTCGGTTACAGAGATGCAAGGTGTTTCCTTGACACCAACTGATACACGGTATATCCATGTAAATGCTGCAGAAAACAGGCATGATGGGCACGTCATGTGATGTTCATCGAACAAAGGGTAGTGGGTAATACTTGTAAAACTTGAGGTAGTCTAGCCATATTAAAATGGACAAATACTATATACAGACTGGTAACAAAGTAAAGAAAAAACTGATAGGAGTGATCTCCTCTAGGATGACCCATACATAGCGTACAAAGGGTCACGGGATTAGTATTAAAAATTATGTGAATTATACGCTATGACTTTCGCAGTAATCAGATCTGAATAATCAAAACACTAAATGGGCAAATATCTTTTGGTAGAATGGTTTCCATCCATTCAGTAGAATTCGCAGACTTGTAGAATCAATAGCAATGAGCACTAAAGCCGTTCTGGTGGCCCAACAACTTAGAAAGTCACTCATTTTGGATTTTTTCTTTAATTTGTCACTAGTCTGTTCATGAGAGGTACTAATGCTATGATAACTCTTCATGGCAGAATTTTGTGCAATAACTGTGACTATCATAAAATACATCTTTTAAAGCTGTTAATATCACAGTGCACAATGCAAACATCATATCACCGCTGCATAAGAGTGACATTAAATATCTGGAAAGTCTTCCTAACATTACAAGTGTTACAAAATTACTACCTTCATAAAACTTTCAGAAATGTGGTTGCAGTAACTGACATAAATACAAAGAGCCTAGAGATACTTTATAAATAACAGAAAACAACAGGTAATGTAACAACATATCATTTTCTAGTTATCGGGGATAATTTTAATAGGAATGGCCAGCCTTCCCAGGATAACATGAAGAGAACCGTCATGATTATTTTTCTGGTTTGAAGACTTGTGATCTCCTTTTAAGAGCCTTAGTAGGTCCAAAACACCAGAATGCTGGTTTGTCTTCTCTTTCCGTTTGGGTTTTTTAGCAGGACTTGATGATTTTCTTTTCACCACTGAGTTGGACTTCTTCTTTACAGTAGTAGTTTTGGCTTTTGCAGAAGGAGATGTCCTTTTAACTGTTACCTGAGGCTTCTTTTTTACTGTTGTAGCATTGCTTTTAGCAGGAGTTGATGTCCTTTGTAAGGTTGTGGTGGACTTCTTCTTTGCAGTGGTAGCTTTCGTTGGTTTTGCGCTTGTGTCCTTACCAGAACTTTTTCTTGAGTGAGATGGAGATACTAACTTATATGAGCTGCCTTCAGTCTCCTTTCTGTTTTGGTTAACCTTGCTCGGCTTTGATGACTTCACTGAATCGCCTTCTGAGGACTTTCCACTCTGTTGAGTCTGCTTTAGATCTGGTGCATCTGATCTAAAGACGTTGTTACGTCGATTGTTTTTTGCAGGTAGTGCTGAATCCTTTTTATTGCCCCGATTGGAATGTTTTTGCAGCTGAGGGGGTCTAGATGTGTGAGATGGTGGTTCCAGTTGAAATTTAGTAACTGTGACCTCTTTTTTGACTTGCTTTGATCTTGTTTGGTTTGGTTGTGAAACATGTTTAACTGTCACAGCTGGTTTCTTGCCCACTGTTCTCTTTGTTTCAGACTTCACTGTAGCTTGAGGTTTAGATTTAGAAGTGCTCTTAGGTTTACTTAAAGTGGTCTTTGTGACTTTTGACCTTGTTGAGACTTGATTTTTAGGTGACCTAGAAACTACCTGCATTGTTGAGATTTTCTTAGTGGTTGCTAGTGATTTTTGTTTTCTACCTCTCTGAGTAGTGGTAGGTCTGTTTGAAGCTAGACCTGGGGTAGGTATGCTTTTGGGCACTGTGGCTCGACTAGTGAATGGCGTTTCCGTAGGTATGGTATTGACCGGAGGCTGTGTTGTGGAGTACAATGGGAGTGGGAGGACTGTGGCAGGTGAAGGCAGAGCCCTTCTTTCTTGGAGAGAACGTGAGATGTGTCTGGCGCGTTTCATTTTGTTCATCTCCTGAGCCAGAGCAGTAAAGCCATCAATCAGAATCTCAAGCCTTCCTTCGAGTCTGCTCAGACGGTCCTCCATGTCTGTGTAGCTCTTCTCGAGCTCGGTAACCTTCTTGTTTTTCTCTGGAGCGGTCTGGATAGCGATGAGCTCTTTTAGCTGGGAGCTGAGATGCTTCTGCTGGGCTTCCATGGAACGAATGCTCTCTTTCATATCAAGGGTGTTGCCTTCCAACATGCTCAGACGTTGATTAAAGGTGTTGAGATGAATCCGGAGGAGGTGCTGGAAGCTGGAGTGTCTGGTCTCTGGGCTTGCTGTGAAGCGTGGTGGGAGTCTGGGTGCCGACTTGTTGGGAGTGAATGTGACAATGCCTGCTCTTGTTGTTGCAGTGTAAGGAGTGGTCTGACGCTGAGAAGTGGTAGATAGTAAAGTACTAGTTGGGATGACAGGTGGTTTTATAGTGGTAACAGGCAACTGCATGTCACTGTCGTCATCATCATCTCCACTGCCATACGGTACTATTATTTTCTCCCAGCTAAAATTGAATACCGCTTCAGCTCCACATCCCGCAGGTAGGAAGCCCTCTAGCTGCTTGTCCAGGAGTGGATCCCCACAACTGTCTGCAGCTGGCATCTCTTCTCTTAATGTCAAAACAGCAAAATCAGGTATGATGCAGCCAGAAGACGTTAAACAATAAATGTTGCATAATTTGTGTCTATCACCCACGTCACCTCACCATCTTTGCCCTTGGAGCGGCAAAGATTCAACAGCCAGACAGGTGTCCTCATAAATGCCACATCTACATTTATGTCGTAGAAACCAGGAAAATATATTTGGTCTGTGCACAGACAGAGACCACACGAGCCAACACCTTAAAATCTTGCTGCCAGCAAAGCAGAAAGCTGAAGCAATAAGCAAAGAAATGTTTTGGGATTTTAAGCAAAGGACAGAAAAAAGCAGAATTCTGATTATGATATAAAGCAAATCTAAAACTTGCCTCAGGACATATTGTATTTCTCTTTTGGTCACTTTATTTTCCATAAACAATAGAATACCACAGTACCACTGACAGGCTTATAAGAGAATAACTATTATTCTACAGAAACAGTAGAAACATCCTTACATCTGCAAACCAACACATCCAAGGAAACAATATCAAGCAGTACAAAACGTCACATGTATTGTACTGACTGGTACCTCCCATTCCTCATCTGACACCATTAAACTGTAGCTGCTTTGGAAAAACAAAAGAGATGCGAACAACAGACATGCTTATATCCCTTTCCTGTGAATGAAACCAGTGGGTGCAAGTGCTAATGCCAGCCACTGCTCTCTGTGCTGCCGGCCCGCCCCAATACCCCAAACATCGAGCAGTGTTCAGACGACCCGGAGAGAAACAGAGATGGAGTGAAAGATGAGAAATAGAAAAATGGAGACATACCTGTCACACCGTCGGCCAGAGTATCCAGGAGGACAGTTGTCACAAGTAGGTTGACCATCAGACTCCAGATAACATGTTGAGGAGAATCTGTGTGAACAGAGAAACAAACACAGAAAAAAACACTTTATAATGATCTTTTTTTATGCTTTTTTTTTCAAAATTTACCAAAATTGTAAACAAACATAGTCTGTTTTTAGTCTGTGCTATTGCGCAGTAATGTAGAGTGCCGGCATACAATTTTTGGCAACAATAATCTAAATAGCTAAAGCTAAATAAGACAGAATTTTAGACAAGAACTCACTGGTTACTGGACGCACTTCCAGGACAGGGGCAGGGCTGGCAGGCCTGAGCACCACCCGTAACAGGGTTTCCATAGTAACCAGTCTGACAGCGATCACACCTTGGCCCAGCAGTGTTATGGAGACATTGCTTTCAGTCAGAACAAACACAAAAAACGAAGAGGTGAGATCCAAGGAATAGCTGAACATAAAAAACCTTTGAGTGAAAGTATGTTTCCACATGTTGAGATTCGCCAACAAACCATTAGTGCCTTCCACCGTAGAGATCAAAGCCCATCTGATGCTGGCAATGTTGTGAGAGAGGGAAAGCAGTATAAACCTACCAGACATGCACCAGACTCAGGGTCGCAGCCGCTGGCATGGCCATTGCAGTCGCACCTCTCACACGTGCCCAGGTAAAGGCCAGAGCTGCTTCGAGTATAACCTTCATCGCACTCCTACAATGGCATGGAAAAACACCTCAGGTGAAAAACAAGTGGTAACAGGGAGGAATATGTCTTTATTCCACTGTAGCAGTTAGACAGACTGCAATTATCAAAGTCTGTAATGGAAAAAGAACCAGCACACTTATAGTGCTATTCCTAACATGCTCAGGATTATCTCTGCATCTACTGTCTTCCAAAAACAACTAAACCATCCTTATTTTCCTCGAGAAGTGAGTGATGACAGATTGTACGTGGGCATTGATCTGTACAAACCTGGCAGGAGGGTCCTCTGTACCCCTGAGGGCAGGCACACTCTTCCACCTCCAGAGCACGTTCACTACCAGTGGAGTGAGGAACAGCAATGTCCATTCTGATATCTGAGATACTATATGACACAAAATGAAACACTTATTATACATGTATTAACACTACATGAGCTTAACAGACATACATTAAGTATGTGGGATGACTGCTATTTAACAAAAAGCGCAGTGCTCCTGGATTCATGTTGAGGCACTGTAAATGAATGAGATGCGCTTTGCCAGAGGAACCTGCCACCGTACCTGCTCTCAGCCATGCTGTCTGCATAGGTCGCCCTGATCATGAAGACAGTAACATCAGCCAAAGCCATCAGGAGGTGCTCACGTGTACATGGCTGCCCGTCAGCGCGTCGCCACACAGACTGTCAGCCAACAAAGAAATCATAAAAACTTAGTCAACTGTTTCAGAGATTAGCTAAAAAAAATATCACCACTATCCACCCAAAACGCACCTCTCTGAAGGTCACTGTGATGGTTTGAGAAACACGTGGGAGGGGCTTGGTCTGTGAGTAGTGCTCCAAAAAGATGCCATTACCCTGGAGAACAACATCTGGCTGACCGTCAATCACCAGAGAGCGCTGCCGTGGCTCAAAACGCACTGTATAGCGAAGCTCTCCACCATAAGCTGTCACCTGGTAGCAACAATGTAAAAAGAGAAGCTCATCTCAAGATCTAAGAGGTCAAATGGTGGAAAGGTATTTCACCCCTGTGATACCGTGGGGAAAGTCACAAGACAAGCCTAAGGTTCAAAGGAAAATTGCTGTGTGGGTGAGTGCAGCCTTTTCACTTGACAACATGCTGAGGCATGACTGAGTGGGAGAAAGAGCAGAGAAATAAAGCCTTACTAACAGTGTTTTTTTTTTCCCCTTCCTCCCCTGCCATCTTATTTCTGGTTTCCTCTCACCTTATCTCCTCTGAAGCTCTCAGGCAGGACCCAGTAGTAAATATCATTGGGGACACTGGAGAAGGAGCGGTAGACAACTTCAGAAGAGCCTCTTTGACTGATGCCTTCAGAAATAGTTTTAGTGTTGGCACTGTTGGAGAGGGTGAAGAGCTGCCCGTTCACTCCTCCCCGCACCTGAGGGCACAAACATTTTGTCTAAATGAGATGTGAACTGAGATTTACATGCACTTCAGCACATTCACTGTTTGCACACTGCCATCTCAGTATTTAGCATCTAAAACGAATATGCTGATACGGCATGGCTGCACAAACACTGAGTCAAACCTTGATGCCAAGAATATTCACCCCTCCCGTTACCATTCATATTTTGGCAACCTACTTGATCTCTATTCCAAGTGGAGCTGGCGCACTGTTTGGTGACACCCATACAGAAACACTGTAGACAGCCTTCAGGGTTGGCCTCTGATAGGTGGAAGAACCCTGGCTTACATTCATCACACACAGCGCCTGCGACGTTGTTCTGCAACATACACACATAACATACACACACAAACATAGTGCATATGTTATCCATCTGTCTGTTAAATATGTCAGCAGAAAAAAAAAAATATTAGCCATGTCAGCCTTACAAACCACAAATTAACTTCATATTCTGTCATATGCTTATGATATAATGCTATTTACTTTGCAGCTTCCAATGCTGTATCCATACCTTGCAGCTGCATGGCCTGCTGCTGGAGCTGATAGTTCCTCTGTTATCACACTTGGAGGAGGTTGCTGCAATGGAAAGAAGATGACATATGTGGAGGAAAGTGCACCTGGGTATGTTCCAGCCACTCTGCATACCTGAGTCATGACTACATACTCCAACCTACTGTAACACTAGAGGAAAAGGCCTGGTGGTAATCATTACACAGGGTTATGCCCTCTTTGTGGTCATATCACTAGATGACTGAGGTGTATAACAGGTAAAACAATACAGATGCCACCTCTGTCGATTTCATGCATGGAACTGGGAATTTGAAAAATGTTGGCGCAATTATTGACCAAATACTCACGGTTGGGAACACATTTTCCATTAGGCTGAAGGGGGTTACCCTGGTAACCAGGAGAACACCTAAACAAAAGCAAAACCAGACTCTGACTGATATCTTTAAAATATTTGCTAAAGCTCTTAAAACTATTATTCGTTAATCATCTAAAGGTATAGTAAGCTGTTTCCTCACTTTTCACAGCGTCTTCCTGTGTAGCCAGGCTTACAGGCGTCACACGTTGCCTGTTGGTCAACGTCCAGGAAGCATGTGTCAGAGAATCTACAAAACCAAATGAAAGAGACACAGGTTAATATTTACAGCAGGTTAATGGGTAGCACGTTGAATGAATAAACCAGTGTTCAAATATCTTTAGGAAAAAAGAGAAAAAAACATCCCAAAAATGCCATATGTGTGGTATGTGGGTTTCTGTTACAGCCCCCATTTGTACTGTAAATGTATGTGTGTTTGTGGTCTGAGTGGGCCAGTGACCTTACCGGCGTGAGGTCTCATAGTAAGGGCAGGGGCAGGGCTTGCAGTCATCGGGGCGACCTCTGGTCGGGTCACCAAAGAAGCCTGACCGACACTTATCACACTGTGGACCCTCTGTGTTGTGTTGGCAGCTCTGTGGTAATGGGAATACTCCAGTCATTCTCTCACAATGATGCCACTCAAAACAGGATGAAGGAAATGTTTTGTAAAATGCGCTTATTTGCCTCTTGTTGAGCGTGAGCTAAGCAAGTCAATGTAAACGCATAATTAGCTCATCTTAGCATAATGACTGGAAGACGGGTACTAATGGGAAATAAGGGCAGCTCATTGATTAACATTAGTTTAATCTGAACTAAATTTAATCTGTAACTACTTCTTAACTGGAAGTGGTGATTTACTGGTGTTTTTATTGGATATAACTAGCCTAGGCAAAGCTAAATATCTGATTTAGCATCAAGTAACAGCAAATAAGCCTAGTACCCAAAATTTAAGAAGACAAACACTTAATTCACCAAGCTCAGTTCAAAATGTTTAAAGAAAAATGAATTCCAATTCATCATGCATGAATGACAGCTCACGAGCATTTACCAGACAGTGTCCGCTGATTGGATCACAGGCGCTGGCATGTCCATTACAGTTACAACCTGCGCAGGTGCCAAGATAGGAGCCACCAGGTACACGCTCAAAACCAGAGGAACACATCTCACAGGACAGGCCAGTATATCCAGGAGGACATCTGAAAATAATAAATACAAACAGTTCAGATACTGACAGGAAATGTTGGCAGACAGAGAGGGAACAACATGCAATAAAAAGTCATGGGAATGCATCAAACTGGACACTTTGGGGCACTGCCATCAAGACACACCAAACACATTTTTGTAATTAATTTCAAAAACAAGTTTCATAAGCAGTTACAGCATTTACACACATGTTAATGTTTTCTGTGCAGCAGTCCTCATTCTCAAGTCTGTACTTGTTTTGATTGTAAAGTGACACCTTGTAAGGGTCTCTCGTCCCATTTAACCCCCATTTATGGTCATGCTGGGATCTTTACTCGAGGTGTTTTGGTTTTTTTTCTTACCTGCACTCTTCAACATCCTTAGCATGACCCAGAGTGCTGAACTCTACCGTGGTGGTGTCCATAACAATATCACTGAGGGCCACGCTGACCATGTGGTTGTCGTAGATGGTGCGGATGCTGATGCTGTCCAGGTTGGCCAGAGTCATCATCATCTCCTCCCTACTCACAGGTCTGCCATTGGAGTGCTGCCAGTTTTCCTAGAAAAGTAACACACAGATTAACTGATGCACATACATACCAATGCAATGCCAGTCAGTAGTATGTTATTCGGTTATAATTGTGATGCTTTCTTTTATTAATAGATAACCGTTTTGTATTTTTTTGAGCGCATCATGTGATCCTGTTACTATACTGAGTCAAATCTGCACTTGTTTTTGCTGAAAGAACCCTTCTTAACCAAAGACTTACTTCAGTGAACTTGATCTCTTTCTGGTTGACCACTCGGGGAGGAGTGGCGCCACCTCTTCGGTACACAAGCCTGCGCCCATTTCCAACAAGCATTACATCCGGCTTCTCCACAGTCTCGGTCAGACCACGGGCCAGTGTGTACCGCACTTTGTACTTGAGTGACCCTCCGTATGAGTCAATCTAAAATGAGATGAAGTGGTTTTCAAACATTTAATTAAACGTTTAAGAAATTATATTAATGAATTAAGTTAATTAAGGATTTTAATGTTTGCCTTGTTGCCCAGGAACTGGCGAGGCAAGGTCCAGAAGGAGTCAAGGTTGAGGAAACGTCGTGACAGGTCGACGAGCTGGAACTCTTCCATCTCAGGGTTAATGAGGAGCTGAGTAGAGGAGAGAGGGGGAGTGCCTGGCCTCGATGGGAAAGAGACATTAACGCCTGCAGGCCAGAAACAAAAGACATCCATTCGGTTGTTTTATACCTGTATTAATCATCAAAAAGTGTTTAAATTAACAGTTTAATAGCTCTATGCTCTCTATCAGTAGTTGTAGTTGTAGTAGTAGTAAAATTAATAGCGTCAGTGCCTTTGAAGTCCTCCTCCTCAGTGAAACGTAGGCCGATTTGGTTGCGGTAGCGGCCAGTAGCCTTGCAGTTCTTGACAATTCCAGCACAGAAGCAGGACACACAGCGACCATCCACACTGAAGTGACCATCAGGACAGTTTCCTGCAGAAAACAAGACATAATTATTATACTAAGATTCTTGGCAAGTGTTCATTTAGAGTTATGCTTCTGAACCTGAGGTGAAAAGGTAGTCTCAGGTGTCAGTACCTGGGTTTGGGTTTGATGTCAAAGTTAGCACTCCGTCAGGAATACCAAAGACTAAGCCTTTAGCATTAATGGCCTCACACGTGTACGCTCCCTGGTCCGTCTCCTTCACATCTCGAATTGTGAGAGTGCCACGGCCATTCTCACTGGTCATGGAGATCCTGGGAACACAAATGAGATGGACAAATGACATTCTGCCCTACTCATCGATTAGGCATCCATGTCATGGATATTAGAAGGAAGCCGTCTTATTCTGACTCTCACTGCAAGAGGTGCAAAAGCCTATTAAATTCTGATGTAATTACTTAACCACACACAGCAGACTACGCCCAGAATGAACATTATGAAACAGCAACTTCAGGAAAATCATTTTCAGTGTCAAAGATCAGGACCAAACAGCCTGAGTAAACCACAGACATCTCAGTAATTGAAATCACAGGTCGAAATGAATTTATGAGTCAGCATTGAAAGACTGGAAACAGTTATAATGCAGGGAAATGATCAAATGCCAGGTGACAATAATGCACAGAAGACAAATTCATTCTTTTTATCGTCTGTTATTGAGCAATTAGGTTTTGATCAGAAGCAGATGTGTTTCTGAAAACTTGCAACACTGCAACATGTGTTTCTCCTAGTGTAGCATCAACAAAAACAACCTTTTTTTCACTTTTAGATCAGTCCAAATGATATTTTAGATGCTGTGTAATGCTGTGAGAATTAAATGGAATTTTAACGACAGTGCTGGTGATAAAAAGTCATAGTTTGAGACTTTTAAATCAAACCCACCTGCCACTGACAGGAATATGTCCCCAGTTAAGTCTCCAGGTGATGATGGGAGTAGGTACACCGACTGCCTGACAGGTGAACGTCACCGTTGCCCCCCTTGCTGCCTGAATGGACTCCTCTGGAGGGCTAGTCACAGAGGGCGGTGCTGTACAGTGTCAAGAAGATGAAAACTGCTTAAGCCACTCATTAAATGCACATATACAAAAAGCTGGCATGGGGCTAGAATTAGCCTATTCAGTGAAGCTCATAAATGCCTGAAAGTCAGAGGAAATATAATTCTCTGCTATGGATGGACAATTCCCTTTCAGTTCTCAGGAATGGATTCCTCACAAAAAGCTCTGTGTCTCACGTGTGTGAAAAGAGCTTGGTTCAGTGCAAATTAGTCACAGCATACAAAGGAACTCAGAGGGTGATTATAGAGGAGAAGCTGAGAGGGAAAGTGCAACAAGGGAGAAAAAATGAGAGAAATGTGTGTGTGAAAGAAAGAAAGATTGTAAGTGTAGACAGCTGCTGGTGTGAGACTTACTGCAGCCATACTCATCGGAGCGGTCAGGGCAGTCTGGCTCTTCATCACACTGGTAACTAGCTGGGATGCAGGTGCGATCGCTCAGGCATTCAAACTGCTCAGGAGCACACCTGTCACCAGGACCCTTGGTGGCTATGGTTATTACAAAACAGAGATTTACTTCCAGTCATTTGTAAACAGCAACTTAATTTCAAGGCCAGAAAGGCTAAAACCTCTCTAAATCATAAAACAAGGAGACTTACGACAGTCTGTTTCATCTGAGTTATCCTCACAGTCGTTGTCTCCATCGCAACGCCAGAGCTTAAGGGCACAGCGACCATTTTTGCACTTGAACTCATTGGGTTCACAGGGAGATGGTGTACCTGAGAAAAATAGGGATGGGAATAATTTGCGATATGATACAATCACTATGCATCGCCCAAAATAACAAAGGTATCACACAATATTCTCTGATACCTGATGTACTGCAAGATAGTCACCTAAATCATTATGAAGAAAACACATTGTGTGTGTCTCGTGGAATTTGACAACTGATGACACTATCTCTCTGTCTGAAAGTGAGCGCATACACACAGCTACATTATTTACCACATCTGAACTCATCGCTTCCGTCCGAGCAGTCCCTCTGACCATCACAGACATAGTCTCGAGGGATGCACTCTCCACTCTGGCATGTGGCTTGATCTGCTCTGCAGGGTCCAGGGAGGCCGGGCGTCTTCTTGGCAGTGGTGGTTGTAGTGGGAGGGGTAGGGGTGACTGGAGGAACGGGCTGTTTTATATCTAAAAGAATTAAAAACAGGTAAACTTGGCAGTTGTACAAAGTTAATACTGAAACGGGCACTGCAGGTGAAAATATCGCACATCTAGCCAGCGTTCCGTGCAGTAGCCGACCGTGTTACGAGGCCAAGCTGAAGCCACTCACCACAATTGAGCTCATCACTCATGTCTCTGCAGTCTGGTCTGTTGTCACACAGATATTCCATCAGGATACATGTTCCATCATCACACCTGTGCTCATCTGGCATGCAGGGTCTGATGCTGGGGGTTACTAAGAGAGATGCAGAATGGATGGAGGAGGGGATGTTGAACAATCAAAGACATGCAAGCCAAGGCTACAATACAGCCAATACACAGCACTAACCTCACAGCACAGCACAAATAAAAAAAAACAACAGGTTACAAGAGCATGAGCCGCTCGGGCTCTAGAGACTATAATTAGGGGAGTACTTTGTGACCATGGAGACACCACGTTAGCCCGCAAAACACATCACACAGTTTGCATTACAGCTCATTGTTGGTTTCATGATCAATACACATTTCTCCAAAAATGCATTTAAAAGCCAAGCTAATGCAATTTTATAAAAGTAATGTCACCTTCATAAACCAAACAATTATTAAGACCTGTCAAAATCTAATTTATAATTTAAGGCCTAAAAATTCAGATTACTGGATTTTAGACATTTTAAGGACCCATGGAAACCCTACATTTGTTTTGCATTACATTTTATTGGTAGGTAGATGGCTGCCATGCCTGTATACAGAGTTGGTTGAATTTGCACAACTAAAAAGCATTCCTGGTCAAACTCATGCCATGCAGAGGTAATTCTTGTTCACAGCTGAGAAAATATCCTCAAAAGTCAACTTTGCACTGTTGTCTTCATGGAGGCACTCTAATCATCTTACAGTTTCTACGGTACAGCCAGCACCATGCAGCAGACATGGTACAGTACAAACCTGGCACTGCTATAGGTTCCACTGAAGGCACAGGCTGAGCTAGAAATCACAGGGAAATGTTAAGGAAACTGCCTAAACCTGCAATGGATCGTCATGTTCTTTTACCATGCAGCGAACACTGTGCAGGGAGCTGAGTTCTTACCTTCCCCGAGCCGTCTGAACTGAAAGCCCTGGACAGACGTGACATAGGAAGCAATGGCTCCTTCTTTCACCACATTGTACAGCACGCTGCGGATTTGTTCATCGTTGTTGTTGTAGTCAGAACCCACATCCAACTCCACAAATATATCCACACCATCGTCTCTTATCACCTTTCTGCAAGGACAAGAGAGAGCTTGTAATTAGTGCAACAAAAGGTTACACAGGAAAGCTGTTCAGACTTAATGTTTCTGCTGGATGTAAAAGAATTACTAAGTACAGGCATGATGAATTATAGACTACAGGCCCACACTGCTGGCCTTCGGGAAGAAATATCACCTGACCAGAGTAAGACACCCCCCTGGCAGCAGCAGCAGCAGCAGCACACAGCTGTGGGGTATCTACTGTACTTTATGTGTCACGGGGTGTGATTTGTGCTCTTACTTAATGAGGACAACGCTGACTGTCTGGACACCTGGAATCCTGTTGTACTCTGACTCAAGCTGTAGAAGGAAAACCAGACTTGATTAAGTTGGATTGAACAAGCCTGGCTCTTATTTTGAGACATGAGGTCACATATACTTAAATAAGCAAAGACAGAAATCACAAGCACGAACCTTATAAGGTAATAGCTTTAGTGTACTTTACATGACAACTATTAAGGAGAGTTTGTCCTGGCAGTACAGAAAAGGAACTTACTGTGTCAACCACTGCATCAGAGATCTCAATAAAGGAAGGAGAGAAGATATTCTCGAAATCGGGGGTGTAGACGAGGGAGTCCGTGAAGTTGACGAGTGCTCTGTAATAAACTTGAAACACAGAGGGGAGAGGAAATTCTGTCAGCTGTACCACACAATAAGAGACGATGACCACAGGCTCAGTATTAATGCCCATCTGTTGTAGACTCAAGATTAAGTGGTGAAGTCTATTAAAGACAATACAGGAATTATTAGCTTTAGGAAAGCCTTTGGTTGAAATGTTTCTGAAAGCAAAAGCTGTACAGCATTACTGTGGCTTAAATGAAAGCCACATACAAATTATGGCATCTATTTCCATATCTCAATTGTGGTCTGGTCTGTACTAAAACCGACAACTGCAGTGTTGCACCACACGTCGGCCTTAACAAGCGGCACAAACTGACACAGGCACGCTCTGCCCCCACATGTGCAAATATCACTGTGAAATTAAAAAACCAAGGCCCGTCTTCCTCGTCTGCCTGAAACACGGAGACGCATAACCCAGACTGAGTACACAGTCAGTCCTGCAATAAATATATACACATATATCTGCACAGTATATGTATATCGGCTGAAATAACACAGCCACGAGTTGGCTCTTGAGTGAATGCTGGTGATATCAGAGGGTTGGGAGATAAGTGGGAGTTTGAGTCAGCATCACAAATTTGCCCGCGGCTGCAGAGGAAGAAGAAGAAAATCCTCTGTGAGTGAGTCTGGAAGGGGGCCTCGACATTCCCTCCACATGTACCAAGTCAAACACATCAGGCAGGCAGTAGCAGGGATTATATCAATGGCGTACAGAGGGGCTATGTTCACTTGGTGCGGCATGTCATTAAACATATAGGTCAACTGGCTGAACATAAGGTAAGTCCATATTACGACATAAATCAAACAGAAGCTGCAATAAGTTCTCTGCAGTTGCTTTGGTGCAACAGTGCCAAGTGAGTGAGTTTAAAATGAACTATAATTTTCTCAATCCAGTGTATCACGTTTAACTCTTTGTGCTGATTTGATCTGGTATGCAC
>JAPQRN010000025.1:5991956-6005157 GCA_037367275.1 Coranthus polyacanthus | reverse complement strand
TGATGTGCAAATAAATACGGTGTTTTCCAAACTCGTATAGTCAGTTTCCACAGTTGCTTTGATTTCTAAACACTTATTTTTCCTCACAGAGAAGAACTACCTCTAACTAAGATGAATTTCTCAAGTCTCGGGTCATTTAGAATATGTGTTTAGATATGAGTAAAAAAAAACAATAGACTACTAAATGAAAATGCTTTTTTTAAAAGTCTGATTTATTCACTCTGAAAAAGGCATCATTTGAGTATCTGCCACACAGTAGGCTATGAAGTGTAGTTTACACTGTCCACACATGGCACAGAGGATGGTGCAGGTTTGATTGAACAGTGTTCTTGTCATTGGTGTTTTATGCTATATACATACCTGTTTGCTGTGGGAAAACAGAGAAGGTAGACATGTCCTTTTCTGTGCCATTTTCATTTTCATTTCTAGTTTGCACTTCGGGAACTGAGTGAAAACAAAATGTTCTGTTCTACGGAATCATAAAAGTTTTATTTTCATCTTTGTTTACAGGTTTTCACTCTAACTTGATGCTGTGCAAAAATAAAAGGTCAAGGAAAGGTCTTGATCCTTCTTTTCCCCAGTCAAAAACATCACACTGCTTTCATCTCTACATCTCTCTTACTCACTATGAGAAGCAGAACGGGTTATGTTACACATTACATTTAGGGATATGTATTCTAATCTGTAGTGAAATACATTTTAAAATACTTTTTATTTGTGTTGTGAAGAGTCCTGGCCTTAAAATGCTACATTTCTGTTACTGGAAAACATTGCCAAAATGTACTACATGTATAAAACATCTTGATGAGCTACTTGAGTAACTGATTATTATCAATAATGTCAGCTGTATCATTATGATTCCACAGTCACAAGCTTAGCCGATGAAACTTTAAATAGCGCAGGCCCACAGGGTGCCCCATTCTCCGCCTCCTGCCAACACTTTGTTAGGACGGGCCTGCCAGCCTCTGATTTCAGACAGGCAGTGTGGGTTTAGGGAGGAAGTCAATATTTGTACTCTTTCTTGCAGTCAGATGCTACTTGCCTGCCAAAAGCAAGGAGTCATGTTCTAAGTAGGCATCTGCTGAATCTCTAGTTACAAACACACCAAATATGTGCAAAATAAATGCACACAAACACATCCGCACCGAACAGAATGTACAAAGGCTACTATGCACACACTCTTGGTTTATATGGTTTCATCTCTTTAACTTGTCCTTGGGTAATTACGTATCAGTCCACATGTGGACAGTAACAGCAGACATTTTTCATGCTAACAGGGAGCTACTTAATTAAAAGTTGAAAGATTTTGTGTCTCACACTCAGGCTGTGCATTCACTGGATTATCAGTCTGTGGGGAACCGTGCTGCCTTATGCTCCACTGCTTGAGTTTTGGCTGGTAAACAGCCGTCTTCTTAAAACAGAGTTAAAATCCCTTTCCTTACATACTGCACTGGCACGGCAAGACGTCCTGTTCCTGCTAAGGAAAAGCCTCATTTATGACAAAGTAAACTGAGCACTGCCTATGAAAACACACAGTGTGGCGAACATGTAACAACAGAACTGCAGGCTTTGGCGCAGCCTTGAAGGGTGCATGAGTGCAGGCTGTTAGTGTCAGACTTATAGAAATAATTGTTAGGCCTGAATGTGGAACCAAAAGACAGGCAACATCAAAGATACTCTTCAAAGCGCCACATTTGACCCGCATATAATCTAATCACTGAGTGGGCATTCGCCGCCAGGTCAGCAGCGGCTCGCAGTCCCAACTCTCTCTGAGCTTGCCGCTTTGACGTTACGGCCTGGCGAGTGTGGGACTGCCGCCGCCTCAGCTCCTTTGATGAGAGTGCTGGGTTGTGCCCTGCTGCTAACAAGCAGCTCTTTTTCCCTAAAACCTATTCTCTTGTACATCATTCACGGTTTCCAGTGGAGGAGGGGAATCCCCTTGTCAAACATCGCCACCATCAAGGGTGATGAAACTGGCAGAGTGCAGGCATGACGGGTGGGATGAAAAAAAAAAAAAAAGTAATCTGGAAAAAATTCCTTTCTATTAATTCATTCTACACTCTTAATTCACAAACTTATTTAGCTATTAAAGCTGTTGAGCAGAACTGTGGGGGCTTTGTGCAATGGGCCCCTGCTGAACACATAGAGGCCTATGCAGAAGACAAAGACTTGATTGAGCAGTGAGCCCAGCATGGCCTTTAAAGCCCAGCCGCATTGGGCTTGACCTTCAACCCCCAAGGCAGCCCACGGCATCGACCCAACACCACCCGAGCTGCTGGGAGAGACAGAGGGAGAGTCAGAACCTACTGTATAAGAACAAGTCCAAACCACAGTGCACCAGCGATCCCATCAAAATCTTTTAATAACACACTGGTTTCTCTCCATTTGTTTTATTTCTCATTTCTTTTCTTTATTATATATTTTTCTTGCAGCCTCAAGGTTTTCTCTCAACTTTACGCTTGTAGAGACGACCCCTGCTACTTAACCCTTTTTTTTTTTTTTTTGGTTACCGGCCAAACAACACTTGAGAAAAACTTCTGGCTTTACTACTAAGCTAACCCTGTTGTGCTCTCCCACAGCTTGCAATGTAAGAAAAAAAAAAATTCACTGCGTGTAATACTTCTTCTCTCATGTTTTAGTGATTTTGTGAAACAGCTGGTTCACATATTTGGAATGAGACATCCGTAAGAGGCTGACATTACAAAAAAACACTTAATCAAATTAGACTGTGGAAAGCACTTTTGTGTTGGCCGTCCACAAAGACGAACAGAGATATATTTCCAAGATCTCTTTGCAAAGATGTTTTCAACTGGAACTGCACGTGTTGTCACTCGAAAGAGATGAGTTCTATTACTCGATGGAACAATCCCATCATTTTCCACTGGCATCAGAAAACACTGGGGAAATGCCTGCACTTGGAAAAACAGTTTAGCTGGACTCAGACACCACATGCCCAAGCTGATTCCACCTTGGAATGTTATCTGAGAGTGCATTTGGAAATAAGAGTGCATAACTGAGTGGAGCAGGTGACAGAAGAGTGTGCCAAAGACAAGAGAGGAGAGAAACCGCTGCATTGAAAAGAAAAAAAAAGTGCATTAGGACTTACTGTAGTTTTGTTCAATTGGGCTCTGTATGTTCCCCATATGTGAAGAGTCCAACCAGGGTGCTATGGCAAGCAATGGGAGGCAAGTAGCAAGAGACAGGGGGGAGAGACGTAACGCAGAGGTCGACAGGGCACAAAAGGGAGCCAAAGGTCAAGGATCAAACAAGAAAAGCGACACAAGGACCAGGGAGAAGGACCAAGTTAGCCAGGCAGGTGCAGAGGGGTTAAAGTTTCAGGAACGTTAGAAAGGAAATGATTGGAAGCAAGGAGAGAAAATAGAAAGTGACAATCAGAAAGAGAACTGCCAGAAGAGTTGTCTTAACAGAAACAGGTGCATAAATCAGGAAAAGTTTCCAAACCGGTCAATGAAAAGACTCTAACGGGATATATTATTCTAAAAAAAAAAAAAAAAAAAAAGAAGAACAAAACACAAAAGAAACAAATTAGATAAACATAAGAAATCGGCCAAGAATTCAAAGTAAAGTTGTCATCACAGTTATTTATGAGGCTAGACATGTTAATATGAATTCTGTGTCAGTAATATCAACTGTCTCACTAATCAAAACCAGCCCCATGTTGTGGATACTTGTCCTTAATGGGACAAAGGATGCTGGGAGCCTGTGGTGTGCTCAGCCACTAATGAGTTCAGCCACTGTCTGTCTGCAAACACGCACGTCTGCTTGCATGACAGTGTCAAGGAGAAAAGGTCAGAGGGCATCTCTTAGAAAAGACTCCTCTTTAGTTCAACAAAGGATATCCTATGAAACAAACACACACTTCCACACGCTGCTCTTTGCATCTCTTCTGTCTGACACAGACATCCACCCTGGGGCTGGGCAGTGACGCAGGGAGGAGCTGCTTCCTGTTTTCTCTCATAAATGGAAAGAACTGAGCGCCATAAAAGCCAGTTTTCTTACCAAAAGTTAAACCTTCAGCACTGGCACAGGCAACAATGACCGTGTTCTGTTTTGCGGTGACTCATTCATTCTTCCACTGCTTTGGATGCAGTTACACTGAGGGGCATGCTCTGAAATGTCAACTGAGGAGGTTTCCTGACAGTTCTGGAACTTGGACGGGTTTTAACAATTTTACAACACATTTGCACACATTTTCTGTCATTGTCTTTCACAATACAAAGCGGAGAAGTTGTTTTATGAATACATTTTTGTTTTATAAGCAAATTCTTAATCAATAAACTAGAACTGATTTTCATGCTCCGATCCAGATTCTGTGAGTCCACTCCATAAACTTCGACAGACAGTAGTAAACAACAGCTCCTTCATAATCAAGTGAGTATGCTGGATCCAGCTGTTTTACAGCTGCACCTACAAAAACATATGGCTTCTGATACTCTGATAGCTGTAGCTGCAGTATGTGTTACAGAGGAGGGCTCTGTAAGGTGATTCAGTTATTTAATGACAGGCTGAATCTGCCGGTACAGTCAGGTGGAGAGCCATTAATGTAGCTATAGAAATGAACCCTAGGCAAGAGATTCTGGAGAAAAAAAAAACACTATTTAAAGTTTACAACATCCGAGCCAGGAAACAGCTGAAGGAAAACTTGCCCTACCCAACCATCAGAGGTCTCCCTCAAGAATAGTGACCCAAACTAATTAAAGCTAATGAAGCATCCGCTACTTCAAAGGCTGCAAATATGTTGTGATCCTTGTCAATGGGAACGAGAGCCAGACAGAAGGGGGTTGCTCCTTTATTATAACTCCTCACTCTTTCGTGTGCAGACAAGGCCGTGATCCCTGAAACAAAGCCTTCAGTGTATGAACAGGCAGGAACTAGATGAAAAGATAAAAGATAATCTGTAAGTGATAAGTCAGAAATGGAAGAGTACAGTTTTACTTAATGTGAAAAAAATATCTGAACACATCCCAAGAGAGGTATCATTTGGTATGGACACTCCCTTATGTTAAATCAGGAAGCCACTGTGTAGCTTTGTCCAAATAATCACTCTGATCTGGGAAGACTACAGGACAATTGAATACTCAGCCAAAACTCACAACTTTCAATTCAGTATTTGTTTTGTAACAGAATAAACCATTTACTTCTCTCCTATTTAAGGCACTCTCCTGCTGCAGTATAGATGATCATAAAGTTCATGAAAATAAACAGATATATCGGTTACAACCCTGTCCTTTGACACTGCTCTGAAGAAGAAAAATACTAATTCAAACAGCTGCACACACTCTCTTTCAATGAAAAGCCTCAACATCTCTTTCCTAAAGAGGAACGGCACAGGCCAGTTCTCCAAGGCAACACATTTGTTATTGGTACAACAGAGTGGAGCATCATGGGGCTAGGTAATAAGGCTCAAACCAGTGACTAAGACCATTCGGAAGTAGTGTTTCAGAAAAATGCCCACCCAGAGCACATTATGAGCAGTCACAGTGACAACTGACTCTTTGTGAATGGAGGGTGCAGACCTTCATTAATGGCTGACAAAAAAAAACTGGCAAAGGTTCAAATCAGATGTGTCCTTTAACGGCGCAGGTCATGCTTTCTCCGCTGTTCTCCACTGTTGCAACCACAGTGTTCACAAATGGGAGTTGGCAGCTTGATTATATTGCGACGCAGTGTTTTCTATACTTTTACTCTGGTGAGTTGGTGTTTGACCACCTTGAGGGCCCCCAGCAGTGCAACAACAAAGAGCTCACTAAAATAGCTGCAGCTGCCAGCACTTGTCCCTCTGTGCAACTTGTGCGAGAGGCTCCTTGTATCTGACACTCAAACTAAAACACACAGAGGCAGTGCCACCAACATCTAATAAACTGACTGCGAAAACGGCAGAGATACTGAGTGGGTGGCCGGGCCTTAGCCTGTCCACTGGCCGTCTGAGCGTCCCGGCCAAGCTGACAGACGGGCTCACATTAACCTGATGTACTGCGCTCTTATCTTGCAACATCTGTTTTCTACTAGAGATAACAGATCAATCTGAATTGTTTCATTTGAACATCCGCCACCTATTGATGTGATTAGAAGTAAAACCAGCTGCACAAGAATGCAGCAACCTGTCTGAGAGGCAGTGGATCAAGGACAGTCTGAACATGAAGTTCAAACAAAACATCCCTGAGACTAAACACATACCCTTCTGCTCATCCTCCACTTGACTCGAGGGGGGAAATGAGCTACAGGTTTAATCTAAAATCGAGTAAATCAAAGGTTGTTTATGAAACTTATACCTGAATTACTTTCATTTGACTGCAAGAAGAAGAAAAAAATACATAATGGTCATAATTTAAACATTGAGTCTACCACAGGCTCTTACAAAATATGCAGTGTATAATATTTAAACATTTAAATGAACAATGTTCCACAGATAATGTAATCTGAAGATACAAAGCCTTGGACCCAAAGTTAGCAGTTGAAAGGTCTCAGCAGCCCCTCTTCAATGACTACTGCCATGACTGAGTGCACATGGTGTCTTTGTTTCTTCAGATTCTAAACAAAGCAGTTAACATCGTCGGAGCAGTGGGAATGTCTCTAATGGAGCTGGTGGAACATGCAAAGGCTCTCATGGATGTGATAGGCCAGATTTTGTCTCCCAGAAATCTCTCCGGGGCTCTGAGCGTGGAGGTCATGACAAGAGGTTAGGAGGACATGGGATGCATGGTTCATATTTTTGGAGAAGATTGCAGACTATGATTAGGGGGAACAATACAAAAACAATGGACTAAAGGGGCTCAAAATAGCTCAGTCGCAAAAACAGTTTAGACTCCAGATGGGTTTTTTTTACGGCTTTAAAGTACAAGTCTGAGACACAGGGAATTCCCTAACATTTGGACAACAGGATATGAGGCATAATAGAGGCAACAGTGGCACCTCGGTCTCTCATTCTAAAGTAGAGAGGGAAGGAAGGCAGAGGCTCGCATGAACAGTCCAACAGGACAGAGACACTCAGCAAAGTATTCTGCATTCGACACAGGAAACCGAATTTCCTTCCCATTGGTGTCAGGCTCAGCTCTATATATGGAAGAAGGCAGTATGCTCCAATCACAGAATGCAAATGTAAAGCCACCTTTAAGATAGGATAACATATTAAAGAAAATACTGCAGAATCACAGCCGCCTATTTCGTTTTCCCATTTAAGCAACACTGACCTTTACGTGGCAACAAAAGCCAGGAAGTTTATGGTAAGAGAATCAATAAACCAAAGTAATAGAGGCTATTTGTAGGTTCATGTCACAGAAAACATTTTCCCACCCTGCCTGGTCAATACAAAACAAACTGGCTTTGTATTCTTTAACTTTCATAGGTTGTTTGGTTTCACGTTCCCACCAGGAGAAACCTCAACTTTGCTGCAGGAGGTTGAGCGCAAAGTTAGAAATACTAAGAAAAGAACTCAAGAATATAATAGATCGACTTTTGTCATTTATTAAACAAATACTTTCTTCAGTGGTGCAGTGCTGAAAACGGACTTAAATTTCATTTAAGCCTTACTGGTCCAACCTGTCACATGCTGTCAACAATACCAATATTAATGTCAAAGGTGTTAAAAGCTCCTCTGGCTCCTTTAACTATCCAAACTTAGCGAGGGCTTCAAAGCAGTGCTATTTCTGTGAGCGAGAGGCACATGCTATATGCCCCAGCTCTGATGTCAGCTCTCAATGCTGCTACCAAAACAATTATTCTGCCATGACGTTATCACCTCCACAAACTTAGTCCAGTGCCTGATGTCGACATGTCACCTTTGTTATTACTAAGGCGGGAAATTACCTCACGTGTCAGGACATTTTTACTGCTTTTGTAAATTAATTACCTGTAAAAAGAGGATATAATTACGATGATACTAATGTAGCAAACCAAAGGCGGAAAGTAAGAGTTAGAACATCATTCATAATTCAACAAATTATCCAAATGATCTCTTCCCTGAATACAATTTGATATAGTGGGATGCCCACATAAATAGTCTGAAGTCAACAAATCTCAGGGGGCTGAAAAAGTGCTGTAATGAATGGAATGCAAAATAGAGGTGCTCTGATGCAGCTTTTATTGTTCATCTGGCTTTCATGTATTTCATTGTGCTGTCACCTCCGCCGCTGGTTAAAAGGACAAAAAGGAACAGGAGAAGTTTATGCCTCAAAGACAAAGCTGAGGCCCTGTGTTATGACCAGGCAAGTTGGCGAGGAGAGAGAGAGGGTGTAACAGGATGTGAAGGCATCATCATTCAGGCACAGACAAGCATCACATGCGCACACACACGCACACGCGCGCACACACACACACACACACACACACACACACACTGCATGCAGTCACTTAAGACAAAGTCACAGATGGAGGAGGTTTAGACGGATGAGTGATCTTCTACACAAAAACAAAATCAAAAAGAGAAATGTAAGATTCACTAGACTTAAACTGGTAACTTACTTGAGACTGCTGGAGGCCACGGCGCGCTTCCATCATCCTCCCCACTGGGCAGATCTTTGAACACAGAAACAGAAGTATGGGGATGAGGTCAGTGTGCGGGTTTCCGGGGAAAAAGGCTTTGTGTACCTATGAAACATGTTTGTCACAAAATCTGCAGGGACGCTGTTAATTAATAAACCCTGCAAGCAGTATCTATGTTGTCGAGTGTTAAGTTTCTCTTATGTCATAAAGATCTTGCCTTGATTAAAAAGTAAATCCTCTAAGTTTGCGCTCGGTACAATCTGGGTTGCACCAACAAGTCTTAATTTAACTAGTTCTAATCAGAGTTTGGCGAAACTGGGATTAAAATGAGTAAATCCAGTTCTAAAATTAAGTAGAGCTCTACTGCACAATTAAAAAATCATCTCCGTTTCATCAATATGAAGAAGCTTGGCTATTCTAAATGAACAAGAACCCTAAGTTCAATCAAATGCATCCACTAATCTTGCATCATAATATGAAATGTTGAGTTATGGCCCAAAATGTGTTTTGCATCTAAAATTGCACCCAGGAGGGGATGCAAAGCCTGTGCATGGACAAAAACCCATCTCTGATCATAGCTTTACAGGGCAAACGGTGGATTTTTGGATTTGCCATTTCATTATTTCTTTAGCTAGAAGCAGGAAAAACTAATGGGTTCCAGATATTGACTCAGTCAATATACATACCAAGTTCCATACATATTGATGTATCCATTGGTGAGTTATACTTCTCACACACACACATATGAATGAAGAAGAGCAAAAACAATACCCTGTAATAACTGATTATTAAGGAATAAATACATAATAAATGTGCTTGTTGTCAGGACGACCATGAGTTGCCCTGTATTCTTTGACAAAACATTACATTGTTTCCAAGGTAAGTAAAAAGTTAGTTAGGTAGCCTACTCATGATGATTTGGCAGAGAAACTCTAATTTCTCTTCTTAAAGTATAATCGGGTGGAGCATTGGTGGTCCTGCTGCATTCTTTCACTGTCGTGTTTGACATTTGGTCCTGTCTCTCTGTTCGGCTCCACAACAGTTCCCTTGCAGAACTGGAATTTTGAGAGAAGTTCAGCAGCATCATAAAAGTCGACTGGCTTTAGGTTGTCTCTTAACTTTCTTTGAGTGACGTGATTATTCTGTTCAGTTCATCACAAAAAGGCAACCATTTTAAAAGTTAGACCTCCTCAAGTGTGAATTTAAAGTTAATATTAACATTTTAATTTAGAGTTTAAAGTTTTGGTGCAAGAGAATGACATTTAATCTAGATGTGACATAATTTAAAGTTAAACCATGATTTAATTGGGTTTAAAACTCAATCCTTGTTAGTGCAACCCAGCCTAAACGTCTTTTACTTTTACTCCCTACTTTTCAGTTTTGGGATGGGTTTATAATTTCAAGAATGCATAATGACAAACATAATTTCCTTGAATTAAGCGCAGCTGTTGCTGTGGTTTGTGGTCATTCAGCGTGAGTCAAGCCCACCTCCTGAAGCTTCATCAGCAGCAAAGTCTTCGTCATCATCCAGTAAGCTCTGAGAAGCCTGGACACTTTTCTCTGCCTCCAAATCTTCTGGCAAAGGGACCTCTCCCCACACCTTGGAGGCTTGAGTCACCTGCAGCAAACACACAGAGATTTATAGGGGTTGAAGTCTCTGCAGAGCAGCGCAACACCCATTACTACATGGACCCTGGAAGGGTGGAGGAAAACAAAGCTGGGACGGGAAACAAGGCTTTGTGATGTGTTTACTTTTGCAATTTATTATCCTTTACAGGCCCTCTTAACAGTTTGCATGCAAATAAAAGTTCATGACACCAGTATAAACAGCATGCATTCAAGTCTTAGAATAGCTGAGGTTTTTATTTTTTTACAAAATGTCCACAGAAACCATTGTTATTTCTTGTTACATAGACTAATGTTAATGTTGGGAGTTGGCTGCAGATATTCACAGCTGACCACAATGGCCTACATATCAGTACACACACACACACACACACACACAAAATAAACTCTCTGACAGCCAGTGAAAGCAGCTGAGTTTGAGATCAGAATGACTAGAATGACACAAATCTGTTTAAGTACGCCTTTAACTCTGTCCCCCCGGGGTGAAAGCACCCAACATACCACAGCTAGTCCTTTACGACTGGCTCCCCACTCTGCAATCAAGAAGGAGTCTATCACGGAAACATTATGTCACCTGGAGCAGCAGTAAAAACACCTCAAATGAAGCACCTCGGAGAACACGTTGTGTCAAAACCAGACTGCGATCATCATGTCATTCAACATGTTATATGAATGGAACAATAGCAAGGGGTGGAACAGAATGATGTGAGTGAAACTAAATGCTGTGCATGGCCGCAGGTTATTGTAAGGTGAAATTTCATTCAGCTTAAAATTCAAACACAGCAGTTTACTTTGGTGCAGACCCATTTGTGTCTATAGCAGAGTATCAAAACCTCTAGGACTGAATCCATTTTTACTTTCATTAAGGAGACACGTTCTACTGCTTAAAATCTAAGGTATCTTGACATTGAATCCTATGGGACCAAGCGTATGCCACCCTGTAACAGAGGCCAAACCAATGCTTAGATAAACCTGAAAACAAACTAAAGACATCACTATGTCGCTGTTTAAGTTATTTTAACAAACAAAAGAAAGTATTGTTTAGGTATTAGGTACTCAATTTCAGGTAAAACTCTACAGGGCGCCTTTAGAAAATGTAAAGTAAGACAGAATTTAGCACTGGAGTATGAATAGTCCACATCACTCTAATCTGCTTTCTTTAATCTTAAACACTTCAAGTAATATGAGTAAAAAGACAGAACTTTGTCTTCTTGCAGTTATACCCACTGTCAATGAGTATACCGAAGGCTTAGCCAGCCGCGCTCATATCTGATCATCTTGATAAAGTCCATTGTGCTGGCCCAAGTGGAGCACAGAGTAGGTTTATAATCTCTGCTCTCACCATCTCAGCATCCAGGGTGGCCAAACTCCGGCTATAGGTTTAGATACGACTCTGGCACGATGCCACCCCTGGCATTTGCAGTTGGCATGGCCCGCCAGTTCCTATTTCCACCCAACACTGTCATGGTAGTTTTCCCATTTAAATGGCTCCAGCTAATAAATAACTAGATCTATCCCCCAAATCCTCTCTCCCCTGACTGAACACCCTTACAAAAACAATCCCGGTCCATTTTCAAAAGGAAACTGCTGACTAACCAAATTCTTTTCAGCTGTGCCGACCAGCCAACCATTGGTGTGATCATCTGCTGCTTCCCACTCCCTTGGGATGGGGTATCCTTTGGACACGCTGGATGCCACCTGGGCCAAAACGTGTGCATATTTGCACCTGATCTTAAAGCTAACATGTCAAGCTGCACCTATTTGAAACTGTCAAAGCGGCTTTGACAGAGTGTAGTTGGGAACTGCATATGAATTTGCTTTCTCACAAAGGTACAGCATTTAGTTCTAGTTCAAGTATGACCTTTGCTCTCAGTCCAGCAGTTGAGACATGTCTGCTGTGTTAAAGTTATCTCTCCCTCGAGATAAAGGTCTTGACTCTGTAATTCTTTGAACTACGCCCAACTCAGAGGACACTGGTGGCCTCAGGAGCTTTCTTGCTCGAGCAACGTCTTGCAATTTCCAGAGATGACATATGGCAACCAAGTAAATGCTTGAAAGGGTTGCGGGGAAGCACATGGACATACATAAATATTGTGCACACAGACAAGCGCACACATTCCAGCCAAAAGGAATTCCAATGTTTACTTATGAATTACTCTGCTCATACAATGTATACTGTTTGTCTTGCAAGACCAGGCAGAAGCAGCTCTAGAAAAAGGCAGGTGACCCTACACAGCCTACAAGTACAGGCGTAAAGTTTGCCCAGCTGTCGTTTGCCAGGCGCAACAGAAGCAACTGCATTTTGGTCAGTGAACAATTAATAAACAATGAGAACAGAAGCAGAACATTTTGGAAAAATACTGGTGGGACCACCAAGCCAAAATCCTTTCAAGACGGTACTGCTGTCAGCTGTCATTGACTCCTGCAGCTGGAGACCTGCTGTCATCTCCAAATCCAAACAAACGCTGGATCCTTAAAGAGCAAATTCATTTCATTTCACACTCGCCAAGCATTAACAGCCAAACACATTTGCATGCCTTTTTGCTTCGCCAGTTGGATGAGAAATCTCCCCAATTCATAACAGGTTTTATTCGAAAGACTGCACATAAAGGGTTCCTACAAATGGATGTCCATTATCTTTTATTTATCAGTTACCAGAATTTTGTAAGCCTTCTAATGTTAACTGCCTACCTGTATTCTGATGTTAATCTATACCGTGCAGCAAGATTTTAGAGTGACATCATACCTATCAAATAGTTTACATCCTCTTTAGTATGGTGTGAAAATCTATACACCCGAATTTTGCTTGACCTTTACAGTCCATCGATGTGGACTGTGCACTTCAAGCTCTTACATGGGGGATTTCAGCGTCAGGTAACACAGCTTTAGTAAGTGACTTTGTCAGGAAATCAAACCCAGAGGATAAGTAAAAAGCATGCATGGCTTTTGTTAAGGATATGAGGGAAATTTTGAATTTGGTTTCTGGCTATTCCTGTCTCTCCAACTTTCCTCACATCTTAGAATCTTAGATGCAAGAATCTCAAATGCAATGTAAAACACAACAAAAACACAT
>JAPQRN010000025.1:5933256-5953970 GCA_037367275.1 Coranthus polyacanthus | reverse complement strand
TCTGGAGAAGGATTATGAGGAGGTTGGAGTTGACTCCATCGAGGGTGAGGGAGAGGAAGAAGGAGAGGAATATTAAACTTAAAAGGAAGGATGCTGTAGTTAAACAGGTACCAGTTTATTTCAGTGTATTCTTAAAAACGTATCATGCAGAAATGTTTCTGCTATGAATATATTAATTTGGCTGTGTTGTGAAGAATTCCCTAATATTTCATTTTGGTTACATTCTTAACTTTACATGACAGAGGACAAGAGAAGGCACGACAGCTATGGAGGAAGAGTTCAGAGGCGACTGGAGTGTTGTTAAACAGCAGACAACTGAGTGAAATCCATTTTCAGACTAATCGTATAAAAATGTTGATTTGGTTATGTTCCAAATAAATGTCTGTATTATATGAAGTTGTCAGTGTGCAAATTACTGAACCATCTAGTTACTTTATCATAATCCTGTTTCATATCATCAGATCAGGACACCATATACTTATAGACTATGTATAATAATTATAATTAATTTAAAAATAGTATCTAGTTTCAAGTTAAACATTCTTCCTGTTTGTGATGCTCAGTACTCTACAGCAGTATATAAATTAAGTAGTAACTGATAAATCGTAGAAATACTGATGGAAACAAGAAAGGTTAAATAAAGACAATGATTTGCACAACCTACTTTTATTTGGAAATACAGCTATGAAATCTACAATATATCCAAAATATTTCTCACCATCTTAAGTATTAAAACTAGGTACATACAATATCTGTATGTACTGACCACATAACTCATGTTTCACCATGCATGTCATGCTTGAACCGTAGCTTTTCTTACAAGTTCTGACAAAAGATAAGAAGCATGAAGGGTTAAGTCACTCTATTCAAAATAATTTACCATTATAAAACTTTTATATAAGTGTTTCAGAAGAGCTGGCTACAAACCACTGTCAGTAGGCCTCGAAAGCGGTCCTGAAAAGTGCAAACATGGACATAAAGTGCAAACCACAAGAACAAAAAAAACAAGCTAAACCACATCCTGAGGATCGATACTGTGCATGATCTGTGCTAATCATGATTGCATTTCTTATATCTGCATTATATTTTGCAGAGGCTTGTGACTTTACAGAGACACCCACTGGCAAGGACAGTGTTTTAGGTGAAACTAGGCATCACAAGAAATATGAATTACAACACATTAGAATTCTTAATTATTGCTTCAAGTTCCAGATTATCTACAACAGTGTGCATGAAGTGTCAGTTAATTTTGCCTATAAATTGTCTTGCTCCTCTACATAGTCATTAGTTGTGAAGAAATCACATACAGATGTCTGAATATGAAAACAGCTAAAGGAGTAAATCTATGCAGACAGAATGCAGGCCTGATGCTGTGCTCGACCGTAGAGGAGGAAACCTATAGCTGTGCGAAGGTCCTCCAGATCCAAGTTGGACAGGAAGCTCCTCTGAAGTTCCGCCTCCACAGTGTTCCCACTGGGCCCACTACAGCCCTTGAGAAGGACCACAGCAGACTGGCACAGCAGCCAGTCAGCCAGCTTTCTCATGCCAGCGCTGCCCTGATTGGCTAGGGCCCTCCGTCCCCAGAGGCTGAGATGCAGCATGTTAGCTGCCACACGGGCACTGGGGCGCTACAGAACAATAATACAGTGAACATGAGTACCGGGGTATCATAGAGTTGGTTATTACTGGACTACTGATATCCAGGCAGAACACTTAAACGCACCTTGTTTGGGTTCCTTCTGAGGAGAAATCGGACCACTAACTGCACATCAGCCGGAACACTAGAAGGCAGAGGAGGAAGCTGCTTCTCCTGGTAATTTCTGCTCTCCAGTCCCACTGCTCGGTAGAACGGGTTGTGCTGGCCAAATATCTCAAAGGAGATGGCACCCACAGCCCACGCATCTGCCTTGCTGTAGTCAATCACCACACCACTCCCTGGAACGGCAGTGGCCACCTGTGGGGGATAAATGGCAGTGGTTAAATGTGCAATTAGGTAATTCATATTTTGCGTAGCAGTAAAGTCAGAAGTAGCTTAAAACCAAATGTCCTTTTCTTACTCTAATTTCCGGTGACCGCACTTTTGTTTATAACCACAGAGGAAGTAAATCTATTCCAATGTATTATTCTGGTCTGCACCGCACCGGAAAACAACCTTCATTTTTTATCTCATTAGTTGTTATAAATGAGATGATAATTTGATGAAGGTTTTCCCGTGTGGGTTCATGGCTAAAGTTACACACTCCTTATAAAGTATATCTGTGGGTAAATATATAGGTATGCAAGGTTTATGAAAGTAATTGTCTTTTGATTGTCCACTCTTGATTCTGGTGTTTTTGTACAATAAGTTTAGTCAAAGAAGTTCTAATAAGGGCCAAAATACTAAAGAAACTATTCAAACCTACCTCTGGTGCCATGAGGGAGGCATTCCCTCCTCTGTTAACCCACATGCTGTTGAAAGGAAGCTCTAGACTCGAATCGCTCTGGGCCAGGCAGCAGCCAAAGTCAGTAATCACCAACCTAGGGCAACCATCTGTAAAGTGGTAAAACGACACCTCAAATTGATGTAATGAACATGTTTCAACTGTCCTCTTATAGACCGAACATCCTAATTCTTTTTTCTTACCTGAGTCAAACTCCACCAGCACATTGTCTGATTTGAGATCTCTGTGAGCAACACCCTGTCTGCACAGATGATCAACCCCCTCAAGGAGCTGCAACACCATCAGAGAGGCGTGTCTGCGGCCGGGCGTGGACACTTCCAGGTACTGTCGCAGCGTGCAAGGATAGCTATGGTAAAGTGTGTGGTAAAAAAACATGAAAAACTATGTAAAACACTGAAAAACCACTTCCCTCTGATAAAGTATTACAATCACTATCACGTCTTGTATGAGATTTGAAGATAATGACGGCAGGTCTTACTTCTTCATGACCAAAAAAAGAGTGCGATTGTTGCCCAGACCATCAGGGTTAAGCCTTGCTGGCAACACATCTGGATATTCTTCCTGGGCACCCGGTAGCAACGGGACATCTGCTGTGAAAGCCCGGTACACTCTTATCACATTAGGGTGTGACGACACTCTTTTCTGCAGGACTCCAAAATGTCTGCATGTAAAAACAGCTGTCAATGCATCCCTTCTGCACCCTGTTGTAATGAAGAATAATAACCCATGCATATATTACTTACCCATCTAGAGTAATTTGCTCATTTTCCTGCTTCATGGCCAGGGGGCCTGCAGGCACCAGCTCCTGTGACATTGATTTCAATATAGCTTCACTGGATGACCCCGCCTGCAAATATTGAAAACTTCCTGTCAGTACTGATGTGTGCCTGTTTTCCCAAAGCAGACTAATGCCTCGAGCTCTAGAGAAAACTTCAGAAATAAGTTTTTGCATTGATATACCCACCCCAAAGTTCCACATCATCTTGATAGCCAGAGGGAACTTCCTCAGGGAGCAGCATGTCAGAGAGCGAGTCCTATCCCCTTCTTCATCTTCTCCCAGCTGCACCACAGAGCATTTCCTGTCACTTTGTTTTGGAGGAGCTGCAGCCTCATACACAGCTGCATTGGAGCCTTTCCCAATCTGGTTCCCAATAAGGTAATCCTCCAGCTTGTACCCAGAGGTGAAAGGCTTAAGTGGGGTCTGGAATCTTTTTTTTCTGAATACATCCTGGGGGTTAAAATACATATTTTTGAGATGCAGAAAGAGGTACCTTTTTATTATTCTGTTTGGTAGAATTCGGTATACTGCCTCAGTAAACTTTTGGTACAACACTTTTAGTAAGAGTAGGTGTGGATCTGCTGCAGATGCATCATCCTTTGTATCCATACTTCCATATTGCAATTATTTTTAATAATTGTAATCATTTTACGTAAATGTGATAATTGTGTCCATTCACCTGTATAAAAACAGTTTGTGTTAATTTTTTTTGTCAATAAAAGACAAACAGAAAATGCTTTTATATGTTTAAAAGTTCTATGGCAATAAATGGCTTTTCTTCATATGGTGTATGCGCATAATTAACCTATTATTAGACCACTACAGTGGTGGCATAAAGTTAACAGTTATATTGGTAATTATTTATATGACAATTAATAATCAACTCGAATTTCAATATTATGACAGCCCTAATCAGCTGATATCAGTTATTATCATGATAAACGTCTAATTATTATTTGTTTCCAGTTTTTTAAGGCTGATTTTAGGTCCTGAGTAAAAGTTGAAAAATACTACTATTGTTTTTATGGTCAGAACATTTCAGAAAAGAGGTAGAACATTCAACACAATTAAAATGATCAAATGCTTGTTCAACAAATGCATGAGTAAGATTAAGTTGAAAAAAAATAATTTTGCTTTGTGAAAAAAAATACAAAAATTATATGACAGAGTTATATTGTGATAATCATAACCTCTGACAATATAGCCATATGATATAAAATTATATTACAATACTGTTATCTATTATTAGGTCTCAACAAGATCCACTTAACAATAATCCAAGTGTCCATGCTTTGTCATTTACCAGATTTATTTTACCTGAATTTCCTGGCATGTTGCTGCACTCTTTCGGTCATCCTCCAGCTGTTGTTCAATGAGTCCCACTCCAAGACCAAAAGCCAATAATACGGCCCTGTTCCGCGGAGACCCTCCACCATACCACCTCCTGACACCAGCGGCCTGAAGCTGAGCAGCCAGGCCCCTCAGAGAAGTGCGGTAATAGCGGTATCGAGACGGCAGGAAAGCCTGAGGCTGAACGGTGCGGACCGACGGGCCTACACGGAAACGGTCAGCTCGGAGCTTTGCTGCGACTCGACCACCGGATTTGAGGAGACCTAGCTGAAAGACTGACCGTCCCAGCTCTAGACCGCGGGTAATGGCCTGTTTCACGGACATATTTTACCCCAAGAGGTAACTTAACCCGCGTTTTTGGAGCCCGGTTATATCGCCTAGTCCTTGTGCGTCTAGCAAGGATAATGTGTAAACAAACCTACCTCTTACGGAGCATGCGCGGAAATATTTTACCCACTTAAAATGTTGGACGGTCAAACGCACGAGCTGAAGTTAAACGTATTTTAAAAAGTTTGTAGGTGTTTGTCAAGATTTTAAAATAATTAAGTAGTGCTCTACTTTTTAATCTAGAGGCCACAAAACGTGATATTATCTTTGCTGACATGCAGCAGGTTACGTCGGCCAGCAGGGGGCGCTGCCTGATCAGTGACTCTTTGTCGAAAAACGGTGAGCAAAAAAAAAAAAGGTAAAATCTTTGGTTCGAAAGCAATGGATAAAACATGGGAACACATAGAGGTCAGCTAGCACTGCTTGTTTATTTGCTTTAAACGGCAAATGTGTTGAGTGCTCCTTATCGTAGGCCTTTTCCTGCCGTTTTCTAATGTCACAGATTACCAAGAAGCAAACACAGACTTACGTATATATCCTACTGGTTGATATCTTGCTTTTATTTTTATTTGTTACAATATTGTTCAAATAAATAAATAAATAAAGAAATCAAAGAAAATCTAAAGAAATCAACAATAGCTGTATAACTTTTACACGTGTAGTGTGGTTTTTTTTTTTTGTTTTTTTTGTACTGACATAATGTAGAAAAGACAAAGGATCACAGTTCACTAAAATGTCATTATTATTGACAGCTCTAAAGCCTACATTGGCTATATTACATTTAAATATTGGGGGAGAAATCATCTGGATTGATTTTAACCAGATAAGCACATTAGCTCTGCTGATTAACACGTCTTCTTTGCAGATTATCACACTCTTAAAATTGGATATCGGGGCCCAATAATACTGATATTCAAAATCAGAATTAGTATTGTTATTATTCTTTTACTGACACCACTACCATCACTACCATTACCACTACTACCACTAATAAAAATATTAAATACAATAAAAAGCAACAATTAAATTGGCTTTATTTCTGATTTGAGTAATAAACAATTAAATGTGAATGTATTAACATATCGCCCTTGCTTTATATAATCTATCCAAACAACATGATGAAATGTGGCTTAATTTGATACTCTGTACTGTTAACATCAATTCAAATTGTTTTTCAAAATGTAACCAGCTTTAGTAATCAAAGTAATCAAACCCTACAGTTACAAACACTACCTGCTGTATATAGATCAGTGCAGCAGTTGTTGAATCATCTTTACTCATACACAGATGGTAAATTCAAAGCATAAACGTTTTAAGCAGTGACCAAAGATATGAAGGATGTTCATACAGCCTTTCATTTAGATTAAGAACTGTTGGCAATAACCCATTTAATCCATTGGACGTATTTTCTCACTTTGGTGTAAACCCCAGGGAAGTATGGGTTTGCACAGCTGATACCCCAGGAGACAAGTCCCTCCAGTTTACCTTTGCAGACGAGTGGACCTCCTGAGTCACCCTGTGAAACACCAAGGCAAACGAGAGAGAATAAACAATAAGCATCTCACGGTGCACTCAGCTGTTCCACTGCTGAAAATTAGATCCTTGAAATGCAACACTGCCATTCCTTCTTATGTAACGGGAGTATTAAAGTGGCCCATTTTCAAAACTATAACATAACATATAACACGAGTAGTAAAAAAGGGAACACCACATACGATACACGGAGTAAACAAATGAGTAAAGTACATATTGTTCATCTGAAAGAAGAAAAAGAAAGGAAGAACGAAATGAAACGCTTAAACAATAAATCTCTGTGTACCTGACATGAGTCTTTGCCACCAAATGGAAATCCAGCACATATCATGTTGGAAGTGATCTTGCCCCAGTAGTAATACTGGCAGTACTGATAGTGCAAAACGTCCACAGCGCGTAGCACATCAGAGAGCCGGTGACTGTAAGGAGATGTCACACCCCAGCCGCTCACTGTGCAGATATCATTCTGTTTAAGTGGTCTACTGCCACCATCGGGCAGCGAAACGGGATAGACTTGGCCATTCAGCGCGGCCGGCCGATTCAGCTGTAACACAAACCAAAACTTATTGCAGTGAGGATGAAATTGTCACATGTACAATTGGCAATAAGAGGTAGGAGTCCATGTATGTATCGTTTAAGTTGCAACATTTCAGTTACCTTGATAAGCATGATATCATTGTCAAATGTTTTCCAGTTATAGTTGTGCCTGAATATCTTTGAAACGTTGAAGACTTGTTCAAATCCTTCGTTTTTTTTCAGGTTGTGCTCACCCAGCACCACCCTCATCCGGTTACTCCTGAAGACAAAAACAGAGACATAGGGAGCCTCAGATTCTGCAAATGCAAAAAAAAAAATGCTCGTATGTTTTTGCTATGACAAAAACTCCTTCTGTTCTCTTTGTATTTAAACAATAACAGCCCAAAATATCTCCAGTTGGTGTCATTACTCACGGTATCCAGCAGTGGGCAGCACTCAAAACCCATTCTTCGTGGACAAGGGTTCCTCCACAATAATGTTTTCCACTCCATTTGAACTGCAGGGAGGCTTGATGCGTGATAGAGTTCGGTATGACCACCTGACCCCCAATGATCCTTTGTGCAAATGACTCTGTAGACAATAAAAATACAGCAGGCAGTGCATTAGGCGTATTCAGACAGCTCCTTGTTTTCGTTGGCTATTTCATTCTACAAAAATGACAAATATTGTGTAGTGTACAAAAAAGAAAATACATGTTAGTAATGTAGATCTGGGCTGACCATAGCTGTACTAAGTGGAGAGTTTTTAGTCAGTCGAACAGTAATGTCACACAGGAATAACAACTGCTGTGCATCTTTGCCCATGTTTTCTCTCCATATTTTTGATATTTAGTGGATGTCCCTTTTAAACCCTGTTCTATAGTTTGTCCACAACCTACAATGAGTCAGTGTGGTAAGAAAAGAAGAAAAGAACGCACCTGATACAGCAAAAGCCAACAGAAACAGCCCAAAAGATCTTCTAAGCAGAGACATTTTTTGGTTTTTACAAAACACCTGAAATGCAAAACATGACTTTAATCAGTTTTTCAAAGTAGTACATAATGTGCCTGGACATGTCATTGCCTGAAATGATTAAAGAAAAGGTACATGGATAATTACAAGACTAACTGTGGCTGGAGTATGTATGGCAGTGTACCTAAGAGTTACAGAATTACTGGAACACAGAGAGTTATGGAAAAAACAACATTTGCTAAATTATACTAACAACTAAGTATAAGTATCGCCATAACTTCATTTTAAAGTGATGGTAATAAATAAGTATGCAGTTCAATTCAATTCAGTGAAAACCTGCTCACCTCAAAGCCCAAACACAGCAACTAACAGAGTTTCTCCAACTGGTTGGACAAATGGACCAATCCTCCCTTTTATAATGTAACTGTATCCTGGTAGAAATCTTTTGTTTAAATTATCTTTTCGTCTTGTTTTGTACTGTAGCCATCTCACGCTGCAACAATGAAACTGACCTACTACATGACAAAGATACAGGGTTGTCTTGTATTATCTCTGTCTCTAAGCTCTAGATTTCTCCGTTCACCATGGGAAATGAAGCTGCTGGAAAAAGGAGTGCCTCCACACAATCACCAGCACTAGTTTACTGACAGGAAAAAAACAAAACAATCGTCTTGAGTAGAAAAGCATCAGTCGTCAGCTCTCGAGAGTCACGGTGATTTCTGATTTTTAGTTACACTGCTGAATTAAAAGGCTTCATAAAAAAAACCCAATTTTTATGAAAAACAATGATCACGTGAAACCAGGTAAAACCCAGAATTCATTTATTAATCCCTTTCTAATGTGATGGTATTGGCCTACTATACGTGTCAGGACACATAGAAAACCTGACTGAAGGGAGAACTTTAAAAGTTTAATTGCAGTTTACTCTCAAATCTCAAATTCAGATTCACCTAAACAAACACATGCTATGTTCTAGGAACAGTAATAGTAGGGTCATTAGTAAGAATAGCTATTATTAACAATCTGCTATTACTTTTCACTTTGTATTACTATCACCCTGGCATATAATGAGGAGGGTTATAGTGATCAGCATGTCTGTCCGTCATCATTTTATTTCCGGAGCCTCAGCTGTCAATGGCCAACTCAAAGAAAATAAGCTAACGTCACTAAGAAACAGGCTACCACTTTTTGATTTTGTGGGGGTCGGGGGATATACACTGATGGCTCTACTTACTACTACATATTTAATAAAAAAAACAATAGCGCAGTCCCTATTTAAAAATAAGAAATGGATAATGATAAGAGAAAACACTTGTTACATCCCTCAGAGGCAAATGATGACAAATTCCAAGTCATTTTGAAATGTCTTTCAAATCTGCCTCAAGGGGTTTTACATTCACGTATAAGACACCCTCTGTTCGAGTAATGACCACAGACGAAGGATCCCTCTTCCAGGATGGACAGACGGTGCAATCACGCAAATAATATACGAATGTGCAGAACGTTATTGAAGAAACGATGAGCAGCATTTCAGTCATCACCAGGGGGCAGGACTTATAGGCCACGTGTGGACTTGGACAAAAAGGACAAGATACACAGACACTCATACAAAGCAAACATGGCGCACCATCCACACAAACGGGAAAGAGTAACACACACACACACACACAGTAACACACACACACACACACACAGAACGACAGAGACAAAGACGCCATGTAGACAAGGAGAGAGGGGGACAAAGAAAGAGAAGCAGAAAACAAGCAAAGGCCTCTAGCTTGAAAGCGCGTCGTACGAATGGAATTGCCTGGTTTAAAACCCTTGAGCCGCCAACCAGGTTCAGATCTGACGCCACAACACCCAAAACGAACTGTAGGTGGTTCATCTAATCACTCATCTGTGCATGCAGACATTCCACTGCCAAACGAACAGGAGAAATAAGCCAATGAACTAGATACTTGTTGGGTCAAACGTTGTATTAAAAAAACACGAAGTGCTTCATGAAGCTGCAGTTCTCTCTGTTTGTTACACTGTGTTTGTAGCAGCATATAAGAAATGTATGTACTGTACTGTGGGCCCTACGCGATCAGATTCTTTACTTTATCATGTACTTCCTGGTTTCAGTTTGAACTTTGTTTGCGTGTTTTTTTCCCCTACATTTGATATCTTTTTTTTCCATTTTCATTCAAGTAAGGCTCACAGCAGGCTAAACAAGGAAACCACGGTGTATCCTAAACCACCTCATTTACATTTCTACCCAGAAAATCTTACATTCCCAGACTGGTGTGACATGTAATCTTTTCAGGGTGTTATGTTTCTGTCCCAGTATTCCCAGAGTGTACCTCTTCAGGGAGGCGACAAAGTGACATCAAGTATCTAGCAATGCCCTACCCGAATCTCCATAACAGCCTGCCTACCTGGCACCATGCGTAACATTTGATTAGTTTTCCTTTTGATTCCACACATCTTAGTCTAAATCGTGACAGGACTCAGGAGATCCTACCTGTAACTTCACCTGGTGCACTAACTTGCTTTCAACCAGAAGAGGGCAATATGCTGTTTACCGGAGTGTTTCAAGACATGACCAAGTAATCACCAAAACAATAGGAGCGTACCTTCTTGCCTTCTTTTTCTAGAACCTTTCCTTTAAGCACCTCAGGTTGAATCTCATCCACAACCTGGCTTCTTGCCACTGCAGAGGGAGACTCCTAAATCTTCCAACCCTGTCGCCTAATACAAACTCTAATGTCCCTCAAACCTGCCTCCTCGAACCGCCTCCTTAAAGCTGTAGAGCTGTAGTAAAAAAAACAAAAAAAAAACATTCCATCATTTCTTTTCGGCACATTGTCATTCAAGTGGTCTCAGGGGAAACAAGAAATGTCAGTCAGATGTGACGCCACCGCTCTACTCCGTGGCTCGACATAGAAGCTGGGAAAAGTGGCTTCTCTTTCCCATAGCAGTGTGAAACAACGTCAGGTCACCTATAATTCTATTTAGTCTTTTGATTTGGGACTGAGAGGAGAGAGCTGCAGAAAGAAGGTGTGTATTTTCAAATGCTGGCATTTTTTTCCCCCCTGGTTTCAACTCCTCCAGGAGCCGAAATTTGTCATATTTAGCGTATGTCAAGAACGACTTCGTAGACTATGATAACCTTTTGATTTATTTTACTGTCGGCATTGACAATTAACACGTTATCTGTTTTTTTTCTTTTTCTTGAATTTTGTTCATCAGAAAAAAGACAAACAGGGACACGATAAGTTAACATGCAAGCAAGAAACGATATCAGTACAGTCAGTAGCAAAGACAGGAGTACGAATATGTATAATACTGACAAAAAAAAACTAAATTAGAAAAAAACATCTATCAACTCAATTAACTCAACTGATGCATTGTCTGTCATCAGGTTGATCCATTCTTTAAATTCAGGTCGCACTCTGCTCTTAAGCCTCTCAGGGCACATGCAGATTTGGAAATCCATACTAAACATGATCTATCGCCCTGTAGACACAGCCGGATCCATTCAGGTACAGATATACCCACCCTTGAACTGTTTTAATGTCCTCTTTCCAGAATGATGAAACTAAAGGGCAACTCCTTTTACATTCCCAGCACTTAACATGTAATCTTTTTGAGACACAACAACCACTAATGCTTTAAGTCTTAAATAATCCTAGTAATTTATAAATCGCTGATCACGGAAACAGGTTCCGCTGTATTGAGTTTTAAAGCTGGTTGTTGATTTCCAGAAGAAAGAAATACTCAAACAAAGTAATTTAAAAAATTTTTTTTTTCATCATTCCAGTTAACATAAACGTCATCTTTCATACACGTACCCCTGCTGTATGGAGCAGCAGTTCTACTTCAGGAAACTGGTTAAATACGGTAAAACAAAACTACAAAACAAAATAAAAAAGGGGATTTGTTTTTGTTTGGCTACCTGACCGTAATTGTGACTTAAGACCTGGTGTTTTAAGATGAAATTGAATAAGGTTAAGTGCTGAGTCATGGCTGCTGTTGGAGACGTGACAATACTGATACAAGCGCCGATAAGACAAGAATCTAGAAGCTGTAAACCAAGATTATCTATGACCTTTTTGTCACTTTTCCAGCAAAACATTTCCTAATAGATTCATTACTTGTAAAGGACCAAATATGCACATTGCTGGGCCCTTGTTTTTATTTCCTTTAAAGGATTTACAGCTCAAAACACTGATATTTATCTTATACTGGCCGGTATCTGATCCAGACGACACAAACAAAAACAAACCCCACAAAAGGAACGTCTGCCTATTTCATTCTTTACCTGCCTATTGTGAGACATGCGGGTGGATTGAGCCACGTCATCTTGACCATATTTGCTGTTAATAAGTGGAAAACGTGGTGATTTCGACCTTGTGTTTTGGATGTCTATTAGGTTTGGTGCAGGTGGTCATTTATAGCCACACGCCTGGACCTGACCCTTTTTGTCTTGCAGGGTTTACTTTTACCACGTGTCACGTGTCAACCCTAGTGACTAACATCATAGTTTCCTAACTTAAAACAAGATAAACTCTAAGCCTACTTAATAAGGTGAGAATTTCACAGCAATTTATTTTAAAGTGTTAATTTAATGTATAACACAGAGGAGATCCTGGCAGCCTGGGATTAACCACTGACTTTTTTATTACAGGGCAGGACAAAGTAATGCGAGAACAGGGAAGTGGCAGCCATGTGTAACGATGATGACAACACGGAGGACTGAGGAGCGGGTCATGCAGAAAAAAGGCAGTGGTCAGCACTCGGGGGATAAGAGAGGTATACCGAGATCCCGGCTCGCTGCCGGTATCAATGAGGGCAATAGATACGTAGGGCTATTAACCAGCTAAGGTCAGGAAGTCCTCAGTGGAATGGTAGCACTGATGAGACCTGCTGAAGCTGTGCTCCATTTTTAATGACACTTGTCAGTGTAGAGCAGGTTGCGGTTTGACCTGGCTTGATACAGAAGCTGCTTGTTTTCACCAGTCAAAACCCTCATTAATCCTTGTTGAAAAAGTCAAGACCCTTGCTGTATCCTCTGTCTTCTTTCATGAGCCCGTTTGATCTATATTGTGTTTAATTGCGATATCAAACATGTTAAAATGGATACAGCTAATCCAGAACATCAGAGTGGCCGTACAATGACATGATGAGATGCTGCAGGCAAGTCCTGACATATAGAGCATTGTCAAAGAGAGTGTGTATTTCATGTTTTATGTGAGATTAAAAAGGGCCATCAATTAACTGATTACGTGAACAGCCGACACCTATAGAAGAACTTTGTAGGTCACGAAAGATGTGAAACAACGGGCTGTGGTTTAGAAGCCTCAATTATATATCGGTAAAGCACAAGGAAGTGACCATGGAAACAGAAATAGGATAAGAAACTTGAGAATGCAGGTGTGATGCCTACCTGTTAAGATTAGACAAAAACCACACCACAGTCACATACAACCGCAGCTCTTCAGTGAAAACAGCTCTTTGCACTATGGACCTGCTTTATTTATTTTTTTGTATTTTGTTGGAGGCTTTGGCTGTAAATTGTGAGTAGACTTCTTTATCTTGTTTTCGCATCTATACGTGCTTGCATGAAAGGACTTTCCTTGAAGTTAGCGTTGTCGGAGTGACAACAACTGTTTTGATTAGACAGAAAGATAAGATTCATGCTGGTTTATCTGTGGTGTTGTGTTGTATCAGGACAAAACACCCAAATAATTTTAGGTGCACAAAGTGAAAGGGCACTTATATTGGCTGAATTTGTATCAGACATGTCATTAGTGCTTTGGGGTTTTAAAACATGCCTCTTTGGCATTTTAAATGCTCCCTTGAGACAAGCAGAGTGTTTCGTTCCGCGACCGACCATCGTCACACAATCAAAATAAGAGAAAAAAGGTAGAGAGGGCACACATTTTTAACTAGAATGAAAATGCGAAATGTTTGTTGATTATTTTTGAACTCGTGAAAAGTTGACATTTTGGAGACAGGACCGTGACACAACAAACATATTATGATCTTATAGAATATGATGCATTGCTGTAAATGAAACTAACTGTGACAGTAAATAAAGCAGGTCAAATGAGATCAACCATAACAGTAATAATCATTTAAAACAGTAAAATGCAACATATTAAACATATTAAAGCAGCAATAATATTAATCCAAAAGCACAATAAAACACTGTCAGGGACCATTTTGCTTCTACTCTTTATACTTGAAGTAGATTTTTCTAATAACTGCTAAGCTTTACATGCTTTTGAATTCAGAACTTTTACATGCACACAGTGTGTGTATTAGTTATTTGACTTAAGTAAAGGATCTGAATACTTCTTCTGGAGTATAATCGGTATGATCTACATGCAGAAAGTGAATTAGCCTTTGAAGATGAAGAGCTTTGAAATGTTTTTGACAATGAAAAGGTTCTTGAATTTGAAACCTCAGAAACAACGCATGAAGGCATGAACACGAACAATGAAATAACAATAAGTAATTGTGGCCAACACCCTTCTTTTGTGTTTTATGTCACAAAGATAAAATGCGACAGGAGACATTTTGAACAAGTCTAGGACCAGGAACTAATCACTGTTTAATGTCACAGTATTTGGATATTTAATGATTCTGCGATGATCCTCAGTCCAAAGGGATCTACAGATTGAGTACACGTGGAAGAACTTTAAAAATGTTTTGTTTCAGTTTGCTTTGAATATGGAAAGAATAGTTTTCAAAATGCAGATGTGCTTTCACTGATTGTGTCTAAACACATTATGGCTAAACAGTGAATTACAGCACATGGGTACAATGTAAAGCTACACAAACCAAGGCGAACAAGTTATTTAGTTACAAATGTTATGCTTTACATTTAAGTCCATGTGACTAACAATTGGACACCCACTGCTCAAGGTTCATTTCCAAGGTCTTACATAAGTGTGTGTGTTCCTTTACCACACATACACCCAATCCATGCAGCGTATATTGTATAGAGTTACCATTTTGCTTTTAACACGCACCACTGCAGCTAATTATAGCATGGGATCAATATCTGGGATGGAAATGATATGGTATTGTTTCACCCCTAAGGCCTTTCTGTGTACGTCTCGGTGACGTAGGCCTGCACTTTGGTTTATCCATTAAGTAGCAATTGTTCACAGTGAAAACAGATACTTACGCAGATAGCCTCTTTACAGTAGCTTCGACTGCAGACATACCTTTGATTTAACATTTGTCAAACCACAGCGATCAATGTATTTTGAATGTTTCAGACTTGTTCAAGCGCTCTCAGAATTAGTCAAACTTTCTTTAACGTATCAACCTTTAACTTAATCACTCAGTCGATACAAATCGACATTTGAGGCTCAAGCCACTACGTATGGAGTGAAATTCTGAATCGAACGAGTGTGCCATCTCTAAACTGTGTTAAAGTCGAGCACATCCTCGCTGTGAATCAATGTGCTCTACCTCAAACATTTTATTGATCGGTTATAAGCCAGTGAATTCTCTGCTGTTTTCTTTTTGACTCGCTGATGCTGCAACTGTAACAATGACACTAACAATAACGCTAAGACTGTTTTAACACTGTGGTTTGAACAACAACTCTATTTCTCCAAGATGCAATCTATTTTCTTTATTTCCCTCTATGTGTCGTAGGTGAAGATTTGACACCAGGTGTACGTGTAGTTGGAGGATATGCACCAGTTCCACATTCTATAAAGTACATTGTCTCATTACAGACAACGTTGCGTCGGCACTTCTGTGGGGGGTCCTTGATAAATAAATACTGGATAATCACAGCGGCACACTGTGATAAGGGGTGAGATATTTTCTTTCTGCTCTTGACTTACTTTTGAGTTCCATCACCTCATACTTGCAAATGTGAAATAAGCCCTAGGTCAGAGTATAGCGCACACCTTCGTGCCGCCATTCAGATTCGTGTGAAGGAGTTGACATAAGGTGACCTCAGCTTGACTTCTATTCCTGTAAATATGTGTAGACGGGAATTCAGTAAAATGCAGTTTTTGAACCATATCAGATCAAGACTGACAAGTACAATGAAAATGATACATGCACAGCGATGACAATGGAGCGCTGTGACACTGGAATCTGACACACACTAAAGCTGCCCTCAAGACGCACCAGACACAAACATATACGATTTACTAACTGGAAACAATTTGGCTTGCGAGTAAGCAATCATTTCTGACAATTCTAGATTTTTAGTCCATCATCTAAAGTCAGAACAGCATCGCAAACTGATATTGGACTTGATTTACAATAGATGGCATTCCAATGACAGTGCTGAGCCACAGCGATGATTAACATTAGTCTCTATTGCAAATGTATAACACTGGTATCTTTTTAATCTTATTGATTTTGTCTGTTTTCAACTTTATTTTAATATATACTTAGTGTTTGGGCTGCATGTTTGTATGACAGGTGCAGGATAAATAAAGTCAAGCTGAGTCAAGTCGAGACAAGGGGTTTAAAAAAGGAGTTAAAAACACGTCAACTGATGTCCAAATTCAGAGAGAAGAAACCATAAAAAGGAGAGTGAATACTTGAGTTGCATTCATTGAATAGTCAGTAACAAGGCTCCGAGTGGAGTCGGTGTTGCTCTGTGTCTTCGCTAACTGTTAATTACATAAATTTTTTCAGGTAATGTCCTGTGCAAACAATCTTGTGCACACGAGATATTGCATTCTGGGAACAAGACATTATCTAGAGTGAACAGGTTATCTTTTTCACATCAGACATCTTAACATCACAGTAGTGATGTGTAATTAATAACCCTTCTAAAAGCTGCATTACAGTTAAGTGTTCCACTTATATGATCCTGATATTGTGTAAGTTGGCATGGCCTCCTGGAACACCCAACACAAGGAGCCTTCCCTAATGTAACATTACACCTGTGATATTCCTGACAAGTGAAAGTGGCAACACTGTGAAAATAAAGCAGCACGGCAATAAATATGAAAAAAAAAAAAAAAGAACTTATGTTGCATTTATTTTGCCTTCACTACTTTGCACAGAAAAAAGCAAATTGAAACAGTGTATTGTGTAGTGCTCTAAAAAGTATTCATGTGACCCGTTTGAAAGCTCTGTTTCACTTAAAATGAACGTTTTAATTTGCTTTTTTATCTCTGCAGATTAAGTAACATGCTGGTAGTGGCGGGAGACTACTCGCTTAGCATCTATGAGGGCACGGAGCAAGAACTCTACCCTCAAGTTTTGATACCCCACCCCGAATACGACAGCGACACCTACAACAATGACATTATGCTTATAAAGGTATGCCAAAACAATTGCTCATTAAAGGCATTATGTTCTTGTTTTGCATGTAATAGATGTAACAGACCGAGTCAGCTGGGCTCATGCTGTTCTCCATCTCCTCAGCTGCAGACCCCCGCCAACCTGAACAGCTACGTTTCCATCACTTTGCTGCCCCGCCAGAACTCCCACATAGCAGAGGGCAGAATGTGTCGAGTTTCAGGCTGGGGAAACACAGAACCCTCCGGAGGTCAGATCCCCTCAACCCTCCGCACCGTTAAGGTCCCCATCATCTCAAGAGAAAATTGCAACAGCAGCAATTCTTTTAATGGTAACATCACAGAAAACATGCTCTGTGCTGGTTTTAGTAGAGGAGGAAGAGACGCCTGTCAGGTAAAAGAACCACAGACTTATCTTCTCCGTGTTAGAAATCTGTTGTCTACATACATATTCATATCTAACTGCACAAATACAGCTGTCAGTTTAAGCTTAATTGGTTGGAGCATTTAAATGGGTATGTACAGTTTTGGAAGGAGTCCTGTCTCTTATTGTAGTGTAAAGTCAACATTTGTCTTAAATGTGACTTGTAAAGCCATGTAAAAACACATGACATGCTGTTCAAAATTGACGGCTATAGAAATAAGATGTATTTAAATGAATGACCAAACACACAGATTTTCTCAACAACAAGTAAAATATAAACTAAGAACCTCTGATGTTGAAAAACAATCCAGAAACCATTCATATTCAAGAATATCAAAACGCCATGTTGAAGGGATGTTCTATTGCGGTCGGATTCTTATATACAACTTTATTACAATAGCAGGCATACATTTGTACCTTTGAGTCCTTACTGTATGACATTATATGTTTAAAATGAAGTAAAAATTCATATATTGTGTCTAAGTTTCACGTAAAACTTGTACCTGAAGTTTATTTCTTGTGTTTCAGGGGGACTCTGGGGGTCCACTTATATGTGACGGCAAATTATATGGCGTGGTGTCCTGGGGGAAAGGTTGTGCTGAGCCAAACTTTCCCGGAGTCTACACTGCTTTGGCCAAGTACCGCAAGTGGATTGACAACACCGTATTTAGCTATTACAGGAAGTGTAACAAGGTTTAAGATCCAGTGTTACTGAGATTTGAAAGCAGCATTTTACTGTAGCTCTCTTTAATTTAATATGTTCTTTTTACCATTTTTTATTTAATTTTATGTTAATGTGTTACGTTTTTCGAGCTCTGTTATGCGACATGTTGACCCGTTTAAAGCATTTCAGTAACAACACCCTCAGACGATGTAGGACATAAAAACAAAAAGGGACAAACACTACATTTCCCACAGCGTTAAGAATGAGGTGCCATATCACTGCTTAAAAGGTTCAAATTCAGCGCTTTCAAAGCCTCATGAAGAACAACTTGAAATGTCACAAGCAAGTACACACAGGTGACCCACACAATGACAGTAATAATAATAATAACTGTTTCCAGTATCAAACATTGTCTATTTATAATGTTTAACTGAGACTACTGTGTTGGAAAGCTGATTGATTACTTCAGCGTCATTTTCCAAATTTGTTCTTTTATTTGTGGGTTTGTTGTAGTGGATCGCAAAAAACAAATATTAAATGGTAAAAATTCATGGTTTTGGGTTTTTTTTTTTTTTTTAAATTGCCACGAATTGCACAAATTAGTTCATTTCATCCTCATAGCCTTATGTAATCAATACAAAACAATGAATGTATACATACTGTAACTTCTGTCCACAAGCTAAAGAATCTCTCTATAAATGTGTATGGTGAAGAAAGACAAAGCTGCTCCTTTTTTTTTGTGTTTTTTTTTTTTTTTAAGCGGTAGTGGTGGTAGTAGTACTTGATGACTGCCAACATCATTTGTGTACTAGTGTTATAAACTGAGCACTGTACTGTACTTTAAAGCACCTTCGCGTGTGAAAGCTGAGTAAATGCATGGTGTCTGGTAAGAGAGATTTGACATTCTGAGTGTGTCAAATAGAAAATCCATGAACTGTAGTGTTGTCTTGTTTTGTATTACACTTTATTAAATTACTTATGATTCCACCGTGTTTTTCCACCCGTTCTCTGTCTTCGTAATTTGGTGTTACAGTACAAATATCACAGCGCGGAGGCCTGCGCCGGTTCTCCGCCTCTGAGTGGAGACTTAAACGACAGATTACACAGGCTGCTCGGATAGATAACCAGCAAAGTTCTGCTCACGCTGTGTCGTTTATACAAAAAGCCAGTAAAGTCATTAAACAGGAACAGTAAATAAGTCACCACACTGATTGATTTTTAAAAGCTACAGCAGTCCCTGTTGGCAGTGAGTCTCGGTCGCTGGTTGCTAGCCTCTCTAAAGCAGCTGATTTATTATCCCCAAAACTGGAATACCTTCATGAAATATGCATGGATCAGTCTTCTCTGTGAGCAGGCTGTGTAATGGCGCTGAGACATTGCTGGACTTCTTCCTCACAAAGCCGACTCCTCAGCCAGCAGTGATTCCAGCAGGAAAGAGCAGTTGCTGGGCCAAGTGAAATCTGTACACACTGCATCACACCTGATAGGTGTTGGTGCATCACAACAGAATGAATAGTTCATGTCCTACTTTGGTAGGATCTCTGGTTTCACTGCTCGGCTCTGTTTGCTCTTGTGATGATGGGTGTGTCAGTGCCCCATGTGATTGATAGATTTCACTGCTTTTATGCCTCTGATTTTTCAGGTTTTGTTACATAAAGGTTGACTCCCTTTGTTCTGCCATGACACGGCCCCTCTGGGGGAGTGTCAGGTGAGTATATCACCTGACATTGTTGATCAGTTCCATATACGTTTTCTCCTCACAAAGGGAGATCCCTGCCGGGTGTTTGTTTCATTTGAGGTGGCAGTCAACAGACTGAGAACATTCCATGTAAAGGTTCCCCCAATGGACTGTGCTTTGTGACAGCTGGGGAGACATTAGCCTTTTTTTTTTACAGTGATAAGGGCTTATGTTCTGAAAAGAAAAACAACAAAAAACAGCCCATTATTTTTAGAATATGTGCCTTTCATTTAAAGAACAAAGTCAACTTTAATGCTTTGCGCAGAGATTTGAGGTGTCAGGTTAAGTATGGCATTCACATCGTTAGTCATTTAGTCAAAAATAAATAATACAGGTGCCTGCTCTGAATCAACCTGATGCTGATTAATATTCAGCTACGTTTTGTTTGATGAACATTTTTCCAAAATGTCGCAGCTCAAAGCAATGGCTCTTTGAGAAACATGTCTGAACTTTTAACGTGCACAGACTAGCTTCAACCACCAGGGGGCATTTGATCATTAAAGCATAAGGAGAACAAAACCAACACATGAGATACAGTCCTGCTGGTCCTTCCTCCTCTTTGCCACCTTTTTGATGATAACGAAGTGTTTTGATGTGGGTTTTTTTTTTTCTCTGCGTAGCAAAATGTAACACAATGGCAACTCTTTTATGCTGGTGATGCTTTATTAATGTAAAACTGGGAAGCAGTGTGGGGTGGGGG
>JAPQRN010000025.1:5919608-5932258 GCA_037367275.1 Coranthus polyacanthus | reverse complement strand
AGAAAGAAATAGGGCAGAGATAAGAGAAGTCTGAATGTCCCTGGTCCTCTGCTCTTTTTATATCTGACTTGCAGAGTCTTGGAGGCCGGACAACTGTTCGAGTTCAGTGGGATGCCAGGCAGCTCTGAGGCATGACAGAAGCTGAGATGAAAACGTGACTGGATTGTTGTGCACTCCTCTCCTCAAAACCAAAGCCATTCAACATTACAGACGGAGTATTATTGCAATGTCCTTCCTTTTCTTTCTCTTTCAGCCCCGCGGAAATGCATGCACTTTATTTTTCTTTTTTAATATCAATTTCTCTGCTTAATTCTTTGACACGGCTTTGGCTGGGAGGCTTTTTCGTGAAACTAGGGCAACGGGTATGTGTAAAATATGCATAGTGGCACGATGTTTGGCAGAAGATGGAGTGATTGGCTCAAAGGCAGAGGCTGAATTATGATTTTTTTTTTTTTTTAGGGTTTTTAAAGGACAATCAGTAATACATCCTGAAATAGATTTTAAAAGAAAAATGTACGGAGGGGATGGCAAATATAATGCTCTTTTGTCTAATGTTGAATGTTGCAGATTTTATAGTTTCTTTTTGCGGCTTAATATAAACTGCATTAGGCATCACTGCACACCAAAATAAATGGTGGCCCTTTCAACATTTGAGGTGAACACGAGGACAGATCCACAGGATAATGAGCAGGCTGAGCGACTAAATTATCCATTTGCCTTCAGACTACTTCTGTTCTACAAAAAGCAGGACTCTGGCCAGCTTCAAAATGTTAAGAGTCAAATTCGAGCCATTAGCAAATCCAAAAAAATAAGTCATGGGTTCTAGCTGCAGAAGACAGAATCCTCAATTTAATAGTATTCTTATTTCATAATTCGTCTGACACTCTGTAAGGTTTTACAACTAGTCAGCGCTAAAATCCATTACGTGTAAAATGGGGCCATTTGTTTCCTCTCTCCATTGAGAAGAGTTTGTGGCTAAATGGAGATGAATAGCTCAAGTGTTACGTCTTGAAAGATTTGGCAGTACACACTGCTGAAGAGAGCACTGCTGAATATTAAAAACCTCAGTACGTCAGTAATATATGTTCTGAATGACAGGAGCAGGAAATATTTCCTCTACATATATATATATATATATATATATATATATACATATATACGAATGGTGCAGTGTGTCCTCTAAATACATGTGGGCTTAAAACAGATGAAAAAGGCTGTTTTCGAGTGAGCACGTTTGCTGGGTGTGTGGCGGCTCTCAATCACTACAGTTCTTATACAGCTCTTATGATTTGGAAGCAGCGTCGCAGGTGTGTCTCATCATGCTGCCTTCCACCCAGATGTGGGAAATTATCTTCTTTACGTAACATGCAAATCCTCAAACAAAAGACATCTGCTCATCTACAACACGGCTAATTAGTTCACTTAGAAGAAGTGGTAAACAATTATAAAAGAGTCTTTGGTCTTTGGTCTTGGTCGGATATTTTATACAACGTAAAATATCAGACCAAGACAGCCCAAAACGGTTTGGAGGTTCAGTAAAACAGAGAGTGATTAGTATTGAGAAGGATGAGGAGGATGATTGTAAATAGCAGCGCTTCACTTTTCATAAAAGACATTTCCCACAGAGGATGAGAGGAACGTGAAGTGTGTCATCTCCCTTTTCATCGCCAACACGCTGATGTGAGACAGTCTGAGAGGAAATTCCTTGCAGTTGAAAGCATTTCACCGAGGTTATTTGTTCATTAATTAAATGCAGAAATGCATCTTTTGTTTTGGTCCGTAACATGCGAAGAATGAATGACACATTTTTATAAGCTGTTTCCAACCCCCTTTTATGATTTTTTTTTTTTCTTCCATTCCTTTCTATGTCCTTTTTTGCTGCTCAGTAGATTTATCAAGTTTCCCCTCCAGGGATTAGCAGAAAGTAGAGCACTTTAATCATGTTTCCTAACTTAGGGCTGTCATCAAAGGGAGGCAGTGCTTTGTTCTATTGAGAAGATATTGCTGATAACCCCCCTGAAGCCTCAGATCAGATCCCGCTGACACACGCTGGCTGATTTCCCCCACCTCTTTACCCGCAATAACAAGACACACTCACTTGTAAGAACACACTGTACTTGTGCATTGTTATGGCCCCTTCTTTAACCCTTTTTAAAGAACCTCACGCCATAACTTCAACCAAAGTAACTCCATAGCTTAGTCACTGTGCTAGTTTATGACGCGGTGAAGCAGACGTGACACTGTCAGAGAGTGAGAAAGAGAACATTTGGGGTGCAAATGGAAAGTGAATGAGGAAGAATAAGCGAGTTAGTCAAAGAGGGGGTGGCATGAGGACATTTTTTAAAAAAAATAACCGATTCTATCAGCATTGACAGAATGTTTGAAACTAGCCCCGAGGCTTGGTTGTGTTTGTGAATGACTGTCAGTCCCTTTACTTTAATAATAACCATCTAGTGTTTCCTGTCTGATCTAGTTCAGGTTCTGAGAATTAATAGGATGTTTTATGTGAGAACAAAGCGTGAAGGTTGTACATCTTGCTCAAAGCCTATACTTCACACGCCCCCAGTGTACATGTCACATTACACAAAGGAGAACACACATCAATACTAAATATTGTACTAAGTTAAGTGTTAAGGCAGCTACTGAAATATTTTGATCAGACGACAGTGATTTAACAAGCAGCAATGTTGTGGGAAATAAGAGTCCCGCGTTAAAAGTGGCAGGGGACTTCTGTTTATGAAAGCAGACAAAGTCGAAACTGTCTGAGACTAAGGTAGCAAGAGGACAAAATGGAGCAATTAATCACCCTGTGCTCTGAACCTGTGCTGTGTAAAATGGATGCTGCCACTCAGAAGACACCATAATCACACATCCATCCAAATCTTGGAGGGAGACAGGGATGAGATCTCCAAAGATGTCACGCAAAGACAAGCAAGGGAGGCTTTGACAGTGACTAGTGGGCGTACTGCGGATTGGTTCTGAATTTCTTTTTGAAGTTCAGCCACTCAGACAGAATCTTAAATGCACTTGGCAAACACTCTGAACCTTCAATGGATCTCCCTGCAGAAAAGCTACTTTAACAAGCTTCTTTAGTCTCATTCGAAAGAAACACATTGGCTCCTGTGTCAGAGAGCACACCCGATGTCACATCTTAGTTGGAGCCGCTTTCATCAAGCAACTCTCCGCTGATTGCCGACCTGACAGAGGATTTCAAGTTCTGCCTGTGCAGAACACCAGTGTCAGAAGTGATCTGGCAAGCTGACACTTTAAAAAAAAAAGATCTCTGTCACTGAGAAAATAAAGCAGGGCCATAGACAGACACCAAGAGGCCAGTGGTCATCGAAACTGTTGTCTTGAATTTCTACACTCCAAGAGTGTCTTGCTCATCAAAAGGACATCCCCCTCATTGTGTGTGTGAAAGCATAACCTTATAAATCTTCACTCTGTCCAAGGTTCCTGGTTCAAGTGAGAACAATGATTGAACAGAACAGAGTCATTTCCGCTCTTGTGCCCCTCGGCTGCCAGATAGCACTTCCAGCTGGAGATGGCAGACAGATTACATCTCATCCGTATGCAGAATGCAAGAGGTGCTGTCATCCCCCCTCGCTGCAAGCCAGTGATTACTCGTCGAGGAGAAGGAGGGGTGGCAATCAATATGGTGAAAGAGAGACTGACGGGATATTGGAGTACGCCACCCTGGTCTAAAGAGAGCCACGATACTGCCTGGCCAATTGAAAACAGAGACAGGTGTTATGAGGCTGCACGTGAAGCACACATCCTTATTTGATGGAGATTTTGAGTGCCAGGGGAGGAAGAGCGTAATGTCTGAGCAAGGACTGGTGTCACGGTACACCTTGTGCTGAGACCTGAGATAGATATCGATTGATAGATATTGCTAGTTCTCAATCCCTGAACCCTAGCTGGACTTACAAATACAGTTGTACGTAATAACTAGAAGGGCACCCATGTGTCATTTCACAATATTATTTAACCATAAACCAATCACAAATTATGGACCTATGTTTTCTTCCTTTTTTGTAAGTTGGTGCCACTGGTCAGTTCAACTGATTTTTACCATTGTAACTAAGGTATTGGTTCTAATTCGTAGGTTGGTGCCACCAAAGAACTATTGACAAGAACTGATACATTAATGTAGTTAATACTGCCTTTCCCAAACTTAGGCTCAGGACCCAAAATGGGTACCGAAGCTGTTTTTACTGGGTCGCCAAGTGTCAGGGTAAAATGCATGACAATAATGTGATATGCAGATTCATCTTCCTAATAGAATAAGAGTTTTCTCTGGAAGAGTTTATAGAAGTTGACCTTAACAAAGCGAAAAGAAGAGGAGACGCCTCAGTTGTGAAGATGCAACAAGATGAAAATGATGTAATTCAATTCAATTCAAAATTCCTTTCAAATTTTATTTATATATTCCAGGATCACAAATCGCAGGTTTGCCTCAAAGGGCTTAAAAGATGAAAGTGATGTAAAAGATGTAGCGAGACAAAAAAAAAAAAAAAGAAAAAAGATTGACATTTGACAAAATGAAAATGATGTAAAAAAAAAAAAAACGGAAATGATGGAAAAGACATAACAAGGCGAAACAAGATGAAAATATCACAAAAGATGTAACAAGATGAAAGCGACTTGAAGACCAAGTTGAAAATGAATCACTTAATTCATTCCTAATTACTCTGTTACTGTCTTGTCTTGGGATAATGTTTGAAAGACGCTCCGGGGTTAAACGATACATTTGAAGACTAGTTTGAGAAAACAAAATAAAACTAAGAATCCTTTCAGAATGCCGATGCCTGCCTGATGTGATGCCGTCAGCTTTTTGTCCCTCGTTTCCTGAGCCAGATTGCAGAAGGATGTGAGGTTTCTGATTGCAGGTGGTGATGCTTGAGCACATACTGCTATACAGCAGGAAAAAAGAGTGAAGATCATAGAGTGCATAAATAACCTGAGTGGTTATGTAGGATAGTGCCAGATTAATTTGAAACAGTTCAAACTGGTCTGTACTGTGTCTTTTTTTCGTTCCCTACAGTACATGTTTATCATATTTGAGTTGTGAATCACTGAAATTGTTTAACCTCTATTTCTTCATTCTGTATCTGTTTTTTTTTTTTTATTGTCAAATAAATCTGAAAAAAAAGATCACGTTGCAGCCACTGCTGTAATTGCAGCAGTGGGTTTTGGGGGTTTTGGGTTTTGTTTTGTTTGACAATGCAGCAATGAGGACTGTGACATTTTTCTAAAAATCTTTTCACTGAAGAGCAGAGGAAGCATCAATGACAAGGTTACATGAAGATCATAGAATGCAATTAAACACAGATGAATTATTCAACTTTGTGTTGTGCAGTGGCATTGGTTTGATTTAGCAGCACTCTTGGCCACTTCATGATGATGCGTAATTACCAAATAATTTATTCTGTGCCATGAAGTACAGGCAGATCCACTGCCAAGATAGACTTTTAGTCATTACCATTTGAGCTCCCTGTAGATTAATAATTATTCAACCTTCAGGCCAACTGTCACCCTTCTTCACAAGCAGGCTACAAACAAAAGCCCTGGTAAACCACAGCTACAAAACCTGCCATTCAGAGGTAGTGGCTAATTAAAAAAATCTATTTGTGGCTTTGAAATGCAATTCAGAAAGAGGCGCTGACCCCACTGGTTACATATGAGTTTCAGTCAGTGGAAGCGTATTGTAATGAGGCTTAAGCATCATGACAAACAAAACTCAATGTGCGTATAACCTGCAAAAATTCCTTGTTATAATGCATAATATTGAAGTGCATGATATTGCGAGTTACTGTTAACCCTAACCCTAACAAGACTGCAAAACAAGTGCGTCTATCACAGCAGGAGGAGCATGGCCCAGCATGCCTCTGGCTACACAACAAGGCTAATGGCTTCATTAGCGCAGGGCACTAATTAGGATTAACAAGCCTTCACCACAACAAGCCAACATCCCTGCACTTAAACCTCTGTCTGTCTCATCTGCTGGTATCTTTGCTAAATTCATTCTCTGAAAGTGGCCACGTGGACTGGTGTAAGACTGCACGCGTGTAGATTCAGTTCGTTTAAGGTTTGATTAAACTGGGATCAGATAGATTAGCTCATTCAAGTTTTACACAGATAAAAACTCGCTTTTTAAAGAGCCTTTGAAGAAGCAGTGCAGCAGATGATCTCAGCTAAAAAAAAAAAAAAAAAAAACCCACTATCCTCTGGACAGACTTGTTTGCTATCCCCTGGACAGACGTGGGCTCTTTTTTATCTAAGGATAGTGAAATTCATGCAGAGGCTTTACCGCCAGCTGCTGTACTATCATCATTAAGTGGAAAACTGTGGTCCCCTCAGGGAGCATCTGTGAATCCATCATGTCCTTTCAACTTACTCCGTGGTAGCCGAGAAGACGCTGTGTTTACTCCAAGGTCTTTCATGTCATGTGTTTTGTGGGAGCCCTGATCGAGAGGTAGCATCTGTTACTACAAACAAATGGCCTGTAAACCTATGAATCAACCCGAGTGACCAGTGACAACTCAATTTATCCCCAAGCAACCAAATCGTGCAGTCTTTTTCGTCTGAAAAGCTGTGTGATGGGCCAGAGCTAGTATTTTTAAATATCACCCACTGTGCTGATACATGAAGCCAGTGGCATATTGCAATTTCAACGAAATGCCCGGTGAACACATTCAAAAACCTTGGTCTTCTCTTATAAATGTGCTGAAACAGGTCAAATAGTATGGATCAGGTGTAAATTAAATAAAATGCTCAGTGTTTCAGTGAATCTCTCCTTTAGTGTGATAGACGGTGATTCCTTTCGGCAGCTGAGCTCTGCCAGAAACTCGCTTTCTTCGCAGTGTTTTCTATAAACGAAGACATTTAGGCTGTTTTTTTATTCATGAAAATCCCTTCCGCTGCTCAAAAAGTCTAAGATCGATGTTTAATTTCGTCAAAAGCATGTTCTCTGGCAGCAACAACAGCGCATATCTTCAATGCTGAATAAAGTTTTTTAACTCTGTTGCTGTAAAGAAGTAACCTTCCTTTTCACTCCTTTCTTTGTTCTCTTCAAAGTTACTTTTTGTCTGTTTGACCTTTCTCACATTTCAGACAAATCCAGAGAAATATTACCCTCCAAGATAAAGCTGGGAGTCTCTTCTGGCCATGTTCCCACTGCCCATTACAATTATCCTTTATCATTTGGGTGAAAGAGACTACGCATCATCACTGTAACCTAAAGCCAATTTTAAAGGCACATCTCAAAAGCTGTTTTTTTTTTTTTTAAACTTACTGGACTTACTGGAATTTTTACTTACATTTAGAGTAACTGATGCTTCCAGCAGACTCTGGTAGGATGACATAACAGCAAAAAACTGTTACACTTTTGTCCAAGAATGAAAGATATTCCTTTTTTTTGGTGCGCATTCTTTTATATTACCAAGGTTTCTGGCTTGTAATAAATTTGCCCTTGCGAATTCAAATGTCTTTAGCAAACAATATGTCTCACAAAATACCTTTTGGGAGGTAAAAAAAAAAAAGAAAAAAAAAAAAATCCAAATACACATCTTGGAAGCCTTGGAAGAACTTGGTGCATTTTTTTTTGAAATTCTAACTAAGCCCTGCTGTCGACATAACTGACAAACATGTCAGAGAGTTGAAGTGAAGTGTCATTTTCAGCCCCCTCTGCACGGTTAATATCGTTTTAATAGTTGTCGGTGTATTTATGGGGTGTCTCAGTGGTTGCAGTATTGTAGATTGAAACACAACGTTATGAGCTTGTGTATAGAGAGCTTAGTGTGCTTTAACGTGCGTGTTCATGTGTGCGTGTCTCAGACGGTAGAGGAAAATTGCGACCCATTTCTCTTCCCCGCCTTTCCACACTAATGTCTCACTTGGGCTCCCTCGCTCAGATTGCTCATTTTCCAGCTGCTGCGTTTTAATAGGAAGTCTGCGCTGTGAAACTGGACAATTGGTGAAGCCCACTGAGGATCATTTAACAACAGGATCAGCGCTCTATTTGGGCCTGTACATTATGAGAGTGAAAGAGTGTGACATACATAAAGTACCTTTTTGTGTTGTTTGAAGTCACTGACCTCATCGCATTATGCTCTTAAACTATGAAACAAAGTTCAAATATTATGCCAAAAGGATTAGAAAATATTGCTGGGATACATTTTGAATATTATATTATTATAAATTAAAGGTGCAATAATCAATTTCAGCTCTTAATTCTACAGAGAATTATCACCTGACTGAGTGTTTCTGCTCGCTGCTTTTGGTTTTATTGTCTGTATTGTTTTGGTTCACTCTCACCAACTAAACACTCACTTTTCTGACACGGAAGGCTACGGTTGTCAATTTAAAACCTCTAAAAAAAACCCCCACTGCTTCCCACCTGCCCACCCCCAAATGACAAGTGACATAGACACCAACAAGCCAGTGAAAAAAAGCGGTAGAGTGAGAGAGAGATTATTTCCCTCAGAAGTTGGTGGAGACAGAACTAGAACTTGAAGGGGAGCAAATGCTGGATTTAAATGTATCAGGTCGGTAAAAATGTGAGTTCAGATTAATATTAACGTTGCTCCATGCTTGCTGTGCAAACAGAATAACTGATTAGTGTAAATACTGCTTGCTAAAAGTGTACATATGTTTTGAAAAACATCTGTGTCTTTGCTCTTGTATTTAGGCTGTGACAAAGCCATGGTTGTATCCACCCCGACTTCCTGACCAATCACGTCTCTGTCGCTATAGAGAGGTGAAGTTCCACCCCCCTCTCATGTGCCCCATGGGACATAAAATATGAATGGTGAGAGAGAATGAGAGAAAAATCATTTCTGCACCCCATTTGAAATCTATACATATGCATATATATATTTTGCAAGTCAAGAAAGTTGTAATTTGTCATAAAGATAGATATCATGTATTTTTACGTAAAACAGCTCAGTGGACTGCATCTCTCATCTCCAAAAGGGCCGCTATTTAGTTACATTTCACCTCGTTCTTTGAGAACGAGTGAGAAAAATACTACAAGACGTGAACCACTACAAGAGCCCACTACAAGTCCAGTCATGTTCGGAGCTGGAAAAGACCATTTCAGCAGCTCTGGGCAGACTGTGGAGACACAAAGTTAGGATGACGTCACGTCACGGTCTAGTACTATCAATATAGTACTAGTACTATATAGTATCGGTTTTACGACAAACTGTGAATTGCAGAATTAACATCATTTATATAATTCATATGATTCAAATAGGATCAAGAACTTATTTGGCTCTTGCTATTGTCTGGGTATGACTGCTAGATGTCACCAAACTACAGTATGTAATTATGGGTCTCATTAAGCAGGTTGCTCAAATGACCTATGAGCTTGTTTTCAGCAGGAGGACAGGCTCCAGTCTATGGTTATTTATAACACGGGCCATTTCCGCAGCACAATTAAGTCCTTGCAGAGCCATAATTTTGGCCATAGTAATCAGTGACATGAAGTCATGAGCAGAAATTCGCAGTTTGTGAGTAGACAGGCAAGTTTAAGTTTAATGGCACGTCACACTGCGCCAGGAGAAATTATGCTCATGAAAAACAGTTTAATAAGCCATCACTTTCCCTTTGTGAGCCACATATAGAAAGAAATTATCATCAAGCAGCATGAAGCAGTTCGTTCATCAAGAGACATGATTGGATGGATCCGCCAGATTTATTATAGACGCAAACTGCTGGTATTCAGTTGTGCAAACTCGTGTCATGATGTTATCATGCAGCTGATATTCACTTCTTGACTCCAATGACGCAGCATATTAAACTAACAAAACAAAAGTACCACAGAGATGATGTTGCTTCCTAAATACTAAATCAGCGCCGAAATAATTTTTCCCTCTTTCGGCATGTTAGGACTCAAATGAGGGGAGTTTGGGGATCTACTAATGTGAGCGGTTTTATTTTTAATCTACAATTAACTTGAGTCAGACTTTACAGAGGAGCTTTGCTGTGCAGCTTAATTACCAGCTGCTAAATTGAAATGTAAATGTGTCCTTTCTTCTCCTACTGAGGCAGAGCGTTTCAACAGTTTGCAGGGCCAGCACAAGACAAAGAGCAGCACTTTTCTCAACCAAACTTCAAGGGTATACGTCACATTCTGAGCACATTCACATGGGAGCAGAATACAAAGCGTTCTGTAAATCATAGCAATAAAACGAGATGCCTGTATTCATCACTTGTAAGGCTGTGCCACACTGCAAAACAAACAAAGGGCTGCACGGGGTTCATTAGCATGCAGTTCCAGTGTCAAAAGCGAAGCAGATAGTGCAAAGTGTTACCTGTTGTAGTTTAGAGGGCAAATGATGCAACTATATTTGAATATTCAATGCAATAAAAGGTCTGCTCCGTGCTTCTGGCTCTGTGATTTGATGCTCAGAATATTCGAGTCAGTCGAGCAGCTTCTGTTCTGTTTTGTCAAAACATCCATGAGCTTCGTAAATTCATAATTACTCCATGCTATGGGAATCTTTTTTTTTTTGATATTGCTGTATTGGTGTTCTGAGGAGCGATTCGCACTTCTGAGTCCCTTTTTCCTGACCTATTTCTATTTTATGTAACGCTAGCTGTTTAAGCTCTTTTTCTCATATCTGATCTTATTTTGTCTGTCTCTTCCTGTCCTTTTCCCCCTTTGCTATTATTCCGCAGATGAGTGCTATTATTGCTTCCTTCATGCCATCACCGAGATTTAGACCCAATTCAGTCAAAATAGAGGCATGGAAGCGAGTTTATCCCCAAATGCTTTTCCTCCTCTTTCATTATTTGCTCTTCCATTGGGGAGCCTCTCCACAAAGATGTGGGATTCAAGCATCTCGGTAAATATTTGGTGGTTGAAATTTTAATAAAGAAGTCAAGTCAGCTGAGTTCTCTGCAGGGAAATGTACTGAGTATGCTCCGTTCATTCTGTCATTTGCAGAGAGGCTGTCATCATGCGCAAAACCTGCTGTGACTGTTACTACACGCCGGAGATGAAACACTTCTCGCTGAAATAAAAAGAATAATAAAAGGGTCGAGTCACACTGTGAATTCAAAATGATTCGAAATGCCCAAACGTAGGAGACATATTAATGGGAGGTAAAGATACCGCTTCTTATGCTGCACATACAGTACTGTATGCTGCTTTAGTAGGTGAGTTTAAGCAGCATCTTAGTTCCAGCAGTTGATAAACACTCTGGATATAAAGAAAGAAAACAGCCTTAATGCCAGTGCTGCAGAGCCTCAATGCCATCCTAAAGGTAAAAGTAGTTCAGTGTACAAAGCTTTATTATAGTATATGAAGTCAAGAAGTATTTCCAGCATACATTATTCAAAGCCTTAAAGGAGTGATGCTCTTAGTGGATGTGAAACAGAGCCTGCCTGCTTGCCTGGACCGAAGCTATCTATCTGATCTGGTTTAGGATGCATTTTGTAACGGCGGAGTTTTAATGAACAGCAACATTCTGAGGTAGGATGGGTTCATAAAGCCTGACTGAAACAATTAGAGCTTTGCTTGCTTATCATTTTCTCGTCCAGACTGCCCCACGAGGACCCCTTTGTGAGGAGAGCAGAAGAATATTCACTCTCAGCTCAGACAGGCAATATCCAATTGACATTTGCACAGCCACGGTTCTCCTCACTAAGGCAATTACTGTACCTCAGAAATATGAACTACATAAATGCCCAGTGGAAAATGACTGCCACGATACTGTTACGACAGATTATTTCACTCTGGAATCATCAGTGCAGCCCGTTTTCCAAAATTATTAAGGTGAAATGTAAATGACGCTGATGATGATTTAAATTTCAGCGTCCGACTTTTCCCTGACTGTGATTAAGCAGCCAATTTTTAATGAGCACAACTGTGATCTCACAACATACATAATCACATCTGTGGAATATGTATGATTGAAAACACTGTCACGATCTTAATAAGCTCCCAAAGGTTTGTTTACTACCAAACACCTACTCACTGGGGACCATCCAGCCTGATCTGAGCTTTCACCCCATCAGCCAGTTTTCATTTGTGAAGCAGTCTGTTACATCGGCATTCACATATAGTACAAGCCTAAATGGTTTCAGAGAAATGGATTTTGCCAGTGTATGGCCTCAGTGTGTGGACATAGCAGAAAGTGTTCATTTCTGTCACAGAGGCACAGCAGCGTCATCCATGCAACTCACACAGAACGCTGAGGCGGCGGTGTGAACTGACTAATGCTGGACTATTTATGGACGTCAGTGAGAGCTTCATGATTAACCGTGTCAAGTGTGGGAAGCAATGCTTTCACACACTGGGAAATTTACACCCTTCATCTCCACTGATTCTGCCCTTTTGATTTATCTAATGGCTTTGGTATCTCATCTCAAGACTACCTTCCTGGTGCCCTTCACTGTGTTGAATTAAGGAAGAGGAAGAGGAAAAAGACGAAGAAAGAAAACATATGCTTGATGTTTAGAGGTTCAGTGTATACGATTTAGGAGGATTTAGGAGGATGTAATTGCAGACAAGGACTGCACTATTCATACTTATGTTCTCATTAGTGGCTTAATATGGTCATATTATGGTCTTCATATGGTCTTCATATGGTCTTCACATGGTCTTCATATGGTCTTCACATGGTCTTCACATGGTCTTC
>JAPQRN010000025.1:5902161-5919501 GCA_037367275.1 Coranthus polyacanthus | reverse complement strand
TGAACACACACACAGATAATGTTACATTGTTTTAATCTATTGTTTGATGTCACTCTTTACCCTCTGTCATGTGACCAACTTCAAAGCCCTTGTTTACAATGTTATGGAATAACATTGTAAACATCAAACATGTTCTCGCTCTATACGCCTCACACCTGCACATCAAAGAGATGAATACGTCTACATCACAGTACACAATCTAACACCCTCAATACGACCCGTTGAAGACCCGAGGTCGACCAGAGGATCTCAAACGTAAAGACGACACACACTGGAAATAAAACTATCAATACATATGAATTTATCCACACGTGTTATACATATTGCACCTTTAAAGAAAACTGGCATGAATAACAATGTGGCCTGACAAATGCAGATTTTTTTTCCCGCACTGATAGGCATGATTCAAGCATTTCAGCACATTTCTGCACTCCACATCTGGCTATACCACAGCAGAGCTGAGTGTTGTGAGGGATCATTGGCCACTCTGAGAGCCAGCTTAGCTGAGGGGCTTGGCAGGCCCTGGCTCCGACAACCACATTGTTTAAAGCTTCAGGAGATTAGCTGAGCCACAGCCGCTGCCAGGCACTGATATGAGTGCTGCCGCATTTGCAGCAGGCCCGCTGAATGGAAGTCGGGTTTGGGCTTGGGTCTCCGGGGGCAGCTTGTAGCTGTGACAGGCAGGTGTGTTTATTCCAGCTGAGCAGTGGGAGCAGGAGGCAGCGGTGCGGTCGTTCACACCGACTGAAATGTCTGCACCGCTGTTAGAGCTGTGTGGTGGGGGTGGGGACAGAGGTGAGTGCCCTGCGGCGATGCCCCCACCCCAAGGCAATCTCATTTTAAAAGGTTCTCATTACCCCATAGTCACTGCAATCAGGTATGCTGTAAATCCTTTGGATGCAATTTATTCTGGAGTGTTCTGACACGGAACCTCCATACCAACTAATAGCCTTCCTGGACTTCCAACGTCAGAGTCACACACACAGCTAATCCACTGATAACAATGGCTGACAACAGAAAAGTATTGCTAATAAAATTACTCATTATTCTTAGGGTGCCATGTTCATTATCTGGATTAATTTCTCATTCTCGCATCACGTCTTAAGCACCATATCACAACTTCTGCTATTATTTAACTGGTTTTATAAATGGTTTAAATTGTAACTCCACAAAACCCATTAATTGTAGTAATTATCTCTATGATTGTATTTCTTCTCCGTAAAGTATTTATCCCTCTTAAAAGGATCCATTTTCTTAGGTTTCCTATTCCTATTCTCGGAATTTCTTTTTCCTGTCTCCTCAAATGACTTCTGTGTTTCTACAGTTGATAAGTGTGGCTTCCTTTTCCTTTTCGTTGCATATATTTTACAGCAAGTCAAATGCAAGGTTGCTGTTTCCCTGTAGGAAGCTCCAGACCTCTAACTCAGATTGGAAACTAATCTCACAACAACCCTGTCCAAAGCTGCTGTAGGAACAGGATCTCTAAAATTTCACAGCATATGCTCAGGCAGCTCAGCATATGGTGTCCAGGCTCGGAGCCATGTCACCTGCTTACAGAAGCAAAGTGAATATCAACGACAGATCTGCATGAATTTTACAATATACTCGAATTAAATATGTACATTTAAGACTTGCAGTTGTAGCTGTTAAAAAGTACAACATCGTAACATTCCTGATTCTTGTTGTGGAGGATTTTGGATTTTTCCCAAGAGATGGATTTGTGGTGTTTGAACAAGAAAGGTTTTTCCATGCAAGAGACGGGGGAGTCAAGTTTGTCTTAGTGATACAAGAAAAGACAAATCTTACAGCTGCTTCACTGAGGGTGAATAAAAATATCATGGAGACAAGTTTCTTCCTGATTTTTAAGGCTTGTAGCACCACAGCAAAAATGAAAAATGCCTCTGGGAGGGGACGCAAACCCTGTGTTAAAATCACAGGGAAAGCGTTTTCACAACCATTTTTTTTCATTCTTGAGCGTGATGCACCAAAATGTACCTACTTCACTCTAATAATTCACTCAGTCGATAAACCGGGCGTCATAAAGGTCGAAGCAGTCGTTTGTGAGCTATGCTGGTCACAACCACAGTTTGTGAAAAGTTCAGTTCTCTCAGCTCATGGCTGATGTAGGTGGGATTTAGCACAACACGATCAATGTTACAATTACAAAGCAACATGAGCTCACACCCACAAGTTTCCCATTGTTTTAACAGACTTCCCAGAAAAAACACAATATGTGAGAGGAGTGAAGGAACGATTTGAAATGCTGTCCAGTGAAATGCTAGAGGGCCTTTAATTTGAAAGTTACAGCACATGGGAAATGGTGGACTTTCGGATACCATTTCATTCATTCTTAAGCTAGATGCAGGGAAAATGTACGGGTTAAGATTCATGAAGGCTGATGTACCTGTCGTTGAGTTGTTCTTCTCAAACAGACACACAAGCGCACACCTCCAGTGGTATGGCATGAGCCATGGAAGAAAATTTTAATTAATATTTAATTGCGAAATAGGACATTTGATTGAATTACAGGACTGTGGGCCTTTGGTGAAGGTATATGCTCAACTGAGTGTTCTTCTGGTCTCTAAGTGATTTCGTTTTGGTTCACTGCTCTTAGCACTTTCAGATTCATATATGTTTTTGAAAACTACTCTGCTTTTATTGAGGCTTCATAACTCACAGTGCTGGACTTGTTGTTAAATGACACGCTTCTCTCTGTTTATTACTGGAGGTGCACCACAATTTCCCTCCCTTTTTTTGGCAAATAGTGTTCATGAATGAGTAATGAAGACTTGATGTGGTTTGCCATGTTCACTGCAGCATTCATTTTCTGCTGTTAACTGCCTTGTTAGTGGCACATCCTGCTACTCTCCCCCTCCCTAGCATGATTGGAGGTAATTGTTTTCGGTATGCATCATTGAAATACTCCCAGAAAGCAATAAACTGCCAGAAAAACACAGCAGCATGGCAGTGGGGACCGCAACGTCTCAGCCTATCTCTCTCTGTCAGATTTGTTGTTCTTAACAATTTGTGGGGTTGTTAAAGCATTTTTTTTTTCTTTTTGTATGTATACTACATCGTGATGAAATTCTAATGGGAGGGTTTTCACTCTCTACAAGCTGTGACCGTATCCTCATTATCATTGGAAGAGGATGTGGTGAAATTTAGGAATCAATTTAAGTTTTGACTCCAGGCAGAGCTGCTGTTGAATAGGACGAATAGATGTTACCACGTCTCATTTTTGCAAGTTTGCAATTGTAGATTGAGGTCACTGGGGTGTTCCTCTCATTACAAGTTTCCTCAACCTTTTCCAAAAAAACTTTTTTTATATCTCCTCATGCAAGCATTTACCCTGCTTTTCTGTTATGAAAAGACAGAAAAGCAGGATATGCATGCAACGAAAATGTGGCTAAACAAGAAATCGATGAATTAAGCAGCTCTTGAAATAAATGAATGAATCTGATCCAAACCAGATACATATTGTAGATGTTTTGTTCACCTTACCTTGTAAAGCACGTACCGTGTTTTAAGGCTGTCCTGCAAAAACAGCCCTACGAGAAAGAAACCAAATATTCTTAAATATAACTAAATTAAAGGATAGTATGCAAACCATTGCTTTAGCATCTCAGCAGCAATATCTTATTAAGACAAAGTTAGATGTATTTTCATAAAATGAGATGACTTTTCCATTGAAAAAACATGCTTGACAAGACGATTTTTCCTTTTCGCAAAAGTAAGATTCATCCTGCAGAAACAGATTTTTTTTACTTTCTTGAAATTGCTTTTTTGCAGTGTGAGCCCTTAGTTTGAGTCAAGCTTGGTCCCTGCTGAATGTCATCTCCTCTCTCTTTTTCCTGCCTTTCCTGTCTCTTTACCACCGAATCTGTCTCTATCTGTCTGATAGAGGTGGAAACTTTGAAAAGAAATCTTTAAAAAAGAAAGTAAGTAAAACACACATATAAATCAAAAGAGGAAACAAACAGACTTTCAAAGAATCATACTGTAAAAAAAAAAAGAAAAAGTGGGGCAAATAGGGGTGTATTTGCCCCACTTTTTTTTTTTTACAGTTTAAAGAACTAAATGTATTCTGCTGTCAGATAATGATATTTCTGCGTGATACAGAAATGGGCGAGGTGGTGCGCTCTGCTGGAGTGCTCAGGGTCACAGCTCTGTGGCTGCTGAGTGCCGAGCAGCAGCTGCCTCTGCCTCAAGAGTCCCAGCGAAGCTAAAAGGACACTGCAGAGCAGAGCTGGTTCATGACTAAATGGAGACGATTCCCTGGCCATGCAAAGACTCCTCACACGCCTGCCTGGCCTGCAGGGTTTTCGGCCTGCCTCGTATCTACAGATGGTATTTTAACTATATCCGCAGCAAAAACGACAACGACACAATGAAGGAATAGAAGCAGAATCAGAGGATTGTATACGTATGGGAGAAACAAACCAGCACTGATATTTTGTTTGTTAGTTCAGTATGATTACCGATAATCATCGTTTCTTCAGTAGTTGTTCATTTGATTTCTATTGATCGCAGCAAAATCAGGGAATCACTAGAGATGAAAAGATAGCTGGCAATAAGTACTATTGACAAAACAGCCAGAAATTGCCTCTTCCAATTTTCTAATTGGCAACAACTGTGGCCTCCTAGCACAGTCTGTCAGGCTGAACGAATGCGCAAGACAACACAGAGCAAGGGTGTTGAGAGAATAAAAAAGCCGAGCCGAGTGGCTATAGTTACAGTGTTTGGAACTGAGTGGGATGGAAATATACGATTTATTTGCATTTTGTTTTTTCAAATTGTCCTACACTATCGGAATTGAGACACAAATGCAAATCAGTACAGAAGCATACTGCATTGCTATATAAGCAAGGTCGTATTTCTCTTTAAATTACGATAAAATCCCCTTCATCAGTCTGTTTACTGGAGCAGGGGCAGTACATCAGAGTGGAGCTATATGATTGTGTGCTTGTACAGTAGCTTAGCACTTGCACATCAAAGGCCAGAACAGTCTGGCAGCAGGAAAGCATCGCCTGAGGACAGAGTCTGCATCTCGAGAGGTGTGTGGGCTTCGAATTAAAAGAAAAATGTGATTTCAGTGACATAAGAAAATGAATGCTTAAATGAAATAGCTGCATCGTCTCATTCTTTCCATCAGTGATCTCATCTCATCTCATCACCCTCACTTTCTCCTTGACTGAAGCACATACGTAATCAAACTGGCACTGATTGTTCTCCATTTTGTGAAGCAGAACATTCAACGTTCATAGTTGTCCAATACGTACCCAAGTGAATTCCTCGAACCACGTCCAACTCATTTGTCCAAAACTGATAAAACTGACAACTCTAGTCTCTATTCATGAGGTAGAAGTAACCAATACATTAATTTTACCCTGAGCTGTTTGAAATGTGAGGAGCAGCTCTGAATTGTCAAGAAGACACATTCAATCTTTCAGAGCAAATGGCATTTTTCTACCTTATTTTGATGCAGGATACCTGCAAAAGCGATGAAATTTCCAGAGGTCAGTCTGAGGCTTTGAGTCTTCGCTTCTCAGCTCCATTTATACATACATCCATCTCGGGAGCTCCAACTTTTCAGAGATTGAATTTTTGTCAGTGTTCGAGTGTGTTCCGGCCATACTAATGCTGTCTAACAATTCTCTAAAGTTTGACAGAGGAAGATGAGTTAGATACATAGAGCCTTTCTTCGGGCCACGTATTCAGTGTCTACCTGTGATTGGTGATGAAGAGTCTTGATGACAGAAATCAGGCGCAGCATGAGCATGGAGCTGTATTTTCTGGGAGGTATTTTTTTTTGAGTGATCTGTAGTGATGCCTGTCGGTTTTCCTAACACAGAAACGGGAGATGATGAGTTTTTTTAATTAATTAACATGATAGCGTGTGTGGCTGGTGCTTTTGTGTTCCACATCAGTATTCCCCTCCAGCCCTCGCCAACATTTTCAGAGTTGCCGTGTCATGCAGTGATGCTGAGATAATTGACAAAACGGACACAAGGGCATTCACCTCAACTGAAAGATGTAGAATAACGGGCTGCGAGCAGACAAATCCAGACATGGTACATTTATAAATACATAAATGCACATCTGTCATGCACTGCTTTTAAAAAATAAACAAAGATAATGTTGCGCCGCTTTCACCCCGGAGAAAAAAAACTCAATACGATGTAGCGTGTTGCATCTTTAATCAATCTTATCCTTTATTAAAACAGGCGTCTACAAAGATGCCCCCCTTAACCTCAGCTTCAAGGTTGAACCCCGACGAGATTGGCAGGTTTTATAATGACTTCCTGCTGATCCCAAATGAATGTGGGAACTCTGAGAGAGCAAGAGGGATTTGTCATGCATGTAAATTTGCAAATGAGGTAATCCAAGTGGAACGCAATACCTCTGGTTAGGGAAACATTAGACTGATGAAATAAAAGAAGAAAAATAGAAAAAAAAATCCTATATTGTGGGCGGTATTAAATATCTGTATTATTTTGTAATTGTTTAATTTAATTTGGGGGGAGGTTGGGTTGAAATCAGCCATCAGTAACCAACACTGCAATGTGTCCAGCAGTGCATAAAATGAAAGCAAAACTATTGTAGCTCGAAATGTACCTTGGTGTGTCCCCTCTAACAGCCTGCAGAGGTCCAGCCTGTTTGTTTATGTGCATCCGTGTTTATTCAGGTACGGTGGCCATGGCTCTGATCCATCCTCTGCCTCCTCTGTGGCATGTGCCAACCCACTCACATGCCGGCCAAGTCCACCCACTCTACTACCCCCTTTATCCACCTGCCACTCTGTGTAGCTCATCAAAGAGAGGAAAAAAGCTGCCTTATCTTATCCTGAATCACTGCCTACCTAAATGAAAAGCCCCCAGCCTTGTCTGTTCATGTGCATGTGTCTTGGCCCAGTTTCACTTATGACTGTTTGTTTGTGTGTGTGTGTGTCTCCCTAAGTGATTGCTCTCCAGTGCCTTGTTTCACCGTTCCCCAGGTAATAGGAAATTTGGAAACAAACTGATGCTGCGCCGACTGCCTGTTTGCCATCCGACAAAGTGCCTCGGGGGTAAATAGGTCTTTTTTTTTTACCGCTTTTGATGGAGCCTTCTTTTCTTCTACTTCACAAAACTTCCTCCAAAGTGCTTCTCATTTGGTCATGATATTAGTCATGCCTTTCAGTAAGACATCAAAGAGCTAAAAATGCTGTATCAGATTGAACGCAGAGACCTACAGGTATAATGACAAGTACACCTCCGCTATTACTGCAAATAGCAGCAAATGTGATGATAATTGCAGCCAATTACCTTCCTGTTGCCCCCTGGTGTTTTGTAAGAGCTAAAGGAGGCAAAAGACATGACTGTAATGTTAGCTGCCTCTCTAGCTGCAAAGAGAAGTAGTTTTTTTAAAAGCGAAGACACAGGAAGTATCTGAAAGGGCACATTTTCTTTGTTGCAACCCAGTGGATAGTTTTAATCTGAGATTGTTACATTTCATGTAGGCGTGAAAACAAGGTGAAAGGAAAGCCATTTGAGAAATCTAACAAAATCATGCGATCCAGTCCTTTAAGAATCTCACGGTGTATTTTGTTCCCTAAAAATCACCCATGTGTCACAGCAATATCACTATCTCTTTGTTCTTTAAATCCAAATCTGTACGCGCTGCCGATGTCAGAATGTCAGATTGTAATTACAGCAGTCACCGTTTATCACTGGTGTCAGATGAGGTTGATGCGGCGTGTAACTAGATCTCAGCTTTATACACAATGACGCACAAACACAAACACAACCACAACCACAAAACAATTTAAGGAGGCCCCGCAAGGACACACACAGCACCAGCTACAATTGGGAGCCATAAAAGAACACTTGAGCATCACAAACCCAGGCACCCAGGTTATTGATATAATTAGGTCTGTGTAATAGCTTTCTGGTGACGTCAGTAGAAAATAAATACGTGCCACATTGCAGCAATCCTGCTGTCCTGTAGCCTGAGGTAGGAGGACATCATGTGGGGAATGACAAGGTTATTACATCCCATCATGTAAGTTTTGCACAATATTATTAACAAAAATCTTTAAAGTGCATTTTCCTAATGTTGCCGGGAGTCAGTTCAGTTGGTTTAATAGTGACGGAAAGGGCAGGGAGCATCTTCTGTGGCTCCTTTTCAATAAACTCAGTGGCAAAAAGGGTTTTCAGCATGAGCAGTGAAGCTGACTGAAACAGCATTAAAGACTGCAGGATTCAGTCATTTCATCACCATAAATTTCGCTGTCTGCCAGAATACATGCACTGTTCCAGAGAGAAAACAGACGGCTCAGATATTATTCACTTTTCTGTTCAGCATTATTAGGCAAAACGCTCGCACAAATTTCCTTAGGCGTGCGGGTTTTTTTTTTTTTTTTTTTTTATCTCAGACAATTCAGGCATTATGTTTTTATGGGATAAAACCATAAATGTTTCATACCAGTAACTAATCCCTCATTCTCATGAATTAGTTAGCTCTATAGTTATGCTCACTGGCACTCCTGTTTTTTTCCAAGAGTCTGCGTTGCAGCTTACACTCCACAGTTGTTGCCCCAGGAGATTAGCTGACAACTAAGTATAATGAGTTTTCACTTTCCATGTAAAAAAGTTGTGTAATATTTTCATCACAAAGTATTTCAGTCAAAAACTCATGAATTTCATAAATGTGCACACTATGGTTAGTGCAGCTTTGTTGTTTGTTCCTCACTGCTAACACGGACCGAGCATCCCATGCCTCAATGTGAGTTTGACAGGGTTGCTGAGCAGCAAAACACGGGGCATCTCATTTGCAAACTGCCAGGTGTGCAACTCTTTTTTTTTTTTTTTTTTCCAGAAGACGCTATAAGATATGCATGAGAGAGAAAATGATCCTTGTTAGCTCTAATAGTCTGATTATTCGAATTCATGTCTGGTGGTTTTCCCTTTAGACCCTAAAGGAATAGCAGCATCATAAAACACAATAATAAACATAAATATTGTGTGCAAAATCATTTTTGTACCATCAGCAGGATGCATTAATTATCTAACATGCACAAACACACACAAAACATGGTCTAATTACTGTTCACCTTCCTCTTTACTGAGCAGCGTTGCATTGATCCATTGATTCCCCTACACGGACTGTTCTCTGTCTGTTTTTTTTTCTTTCTCTGCCATCCTCATATAAGGGCAGATTGACACTTTTTTTGTACAATTGTCACTGGAACAAAATGGACCACCACCTGCTGCCAGCTGCTCTGGGACACAACATTTTGTTCCTTCTCGTAGTGATGGAGATGAGAAGGCCTGTGGCTCTGTCACTCATCTATCCTTTTTTTTCCCCTTTCCCTCTGTGTTTTGTTACACAGATGCTGCATGGAGATGAGAAAGCTTTTGAACAGCTGCGTGCAGGCGGTAGCAGCTTTTTAGGGTCTCCACAAACAGCCCGCTGTAAAATGGCACAGCATGGTTATATGCGATACGTGATAGACCAATGTCAGCTACGTTTGATTAGATTTCATATTTTTAAGAGCACCCCCAGGGGATGACAATGTGACAAAAACAAAACAAGCTTTGGATCTGTGCTTGAGCCCTTGTTATTCTGGAAGATGACTGTGATAAACCCAGCATGCACCTTGCTGCTGCCATCTGCTCCCTCTCTTCTGTTTGCCTGAAAAGAGTTATGTTTACATAAAACAACCTGGCTCCTCTGCAAACCACTTCATGTTAATATAGCAGCGTGTCATACACAGTCATTGACGCTAACACAGAACTGCCTGCAGACTAAAATGCAGAGGATATAATAAAATAACAATAAACACAGAATGCTTTTAAAATTCTGCAGCTATCCTCACTGGATTTGCGGCAAGGACACTCCTTTATTATCTATCTTCTGACTTATTTCAGGGAGAAAAATATATTGATCTCAGGTTCTAGCTGAAAGTACACGTTAAGAACAATTCATTTCATTAATTCAAAACGAATACTGTAACTTAAAATGATTTTGTGTTCTGGAACATTAATAAAGCACCACCTGTTCTTCCGCTCTTCAAAAGCTGAATTTGTATTCAGTCGGCTTTTGATGTTGTTATGTAAGACAAAGTGAATTTATGAACAGTATAAACATAAATAATTTCAAAGAACATTTATATATTCATTACAGTGCAATGCAATATTTTGATGATTTATATGTAAACCATAAAAAATTCATCATTCAGAGGAAAAAGCTGCTGATGATTGGAAAGTGCCGAACTTCAAGAAACCACAAATCTAACATCCTTTTGTATACATGTTTGATAGGAACATCATGTGCTGATGCTGTGTTACAGCAGTTAAACAGTTTAAAGCCTCTGTCATCACTAAAATGGCTGATGTTAGGAGTAAAATGCTCAGTGGCTGCGTCAAAGTCCCGGTTTCCGTGTTTGGATCACTCGGTTTTGTCAAAGGCTGACAGCAGTCCTGCAGAGGCAGGTGCTTTATGTTCATTTCCTGAACAACTCAACCCACTGATTAATTGCTCCACTCAGAGTAAAGGGCTGTGAAGCCAGTACAAGGCCTGCAGAAATTTATCAAATCACATTAATGACACTGACTGCCAATTTAAAGTTGACACGGTCTGTCTTTTCATGTGGCAAAAGAAAGAATAGGCATGTTTTCCTGATTTATAGCTGAGGAAGCAGACTGTAAATATTTGTTTCTTTTCTCTTTGAACCATAGGTTAGACATATTTTCATATCAGAACCATGCAAATCATCACTAGTGGTATGCAGAGTTAGATTCATTTGAATAATCTCCCTGAATACAGAAATATCCTGCCTTCGAGATTCATGAAGGAAATGGAAAGGAAAGTGAGGGTAATTTTTATTTGTCATATTTTGAAAATAAATATTTAAATAGATTCATCTCATAATAATCACAATGCATCTTTAGACAGTAGCACAGATATTATCAACAGGAAGTCATATTCAAAACATTTTGTGTTAAATTTCTAGAGTTTAACTGCATTTTTGCAAGGGCTCATGTGGAAAAACTGCTATAGCAAAACTTGGCTAAAAAGAGCACAGCAATGACAAATTGATCCATTTTGTGTTTAGACTGCAATGGATATAGAAAAAAAAATGCATTACATAAATGAGGCGTTGCTGCATGAAGGGATGTGTGTCTGTCACTGCTAACACATTTATCACAGTGTTCATTTTAAAAGCCGAGGGATCAGAGGTGTCCGTGAAAAAAGACAAAAGCTCAGTGCGAAAGGTTACTGCTGACATGTCATGCATAAATGATAAGGACTGTAACAAATGGCGGCAATAAACACGTCGACTCAATGGCTTGCTTCCTAAATTATAGCCTTATTCATTAGTCGGCTGCGATCATTAGTAAAACAGTAATAAACTTCAGTAAACTCCTTCTTGTGACTGTAAGCATCAGAAAGGTCAGCTGGGAACAATTTCAGTGAGGATTGTCTCATCAGAAAAAATTACACAAATTTACAAAGAACCTCCCTGAAGAATTTTACAATTCAATCCAAAAATGTCTCTGCTGACAAACAGTGTTTATTATAGTCACAAAAAATAAGAGCTAGAGAGTTAACAAACACATCCTGGATCGTGCCGTGATCAATATATGACCCACATGATCTTGGCGTCAGCGCTCTGATGTTTTTTTGAAAACACAGTCCTTGTTCGTCATTGTGCTATCGTTAGTCTGTGCATCACCAGCCCTCTTTGTAAACACGCAGTTTACCAAACTGCTACAGTCCAAGCTGGCAAACCAGCATCTGAGCCATCTGGTCAGAAGAGAAATGACTCCCACAGAAAGCTCATCTGCCTTTTCTCTGCCTCCTGATTGTAGGAGAAGTTTCTGGTAAACACTTCACATTACATTGACGGGGGCAAGAGGGAGCCTGAGTGGGGTACCAGTCAAGGGCAAATCAGAGGAATGTGTTACTGTAGCGTTGCAGAATCTTTCAACTGCATAATAGTCACACCAGAGAGGTTATAAAAGTAAATGTGTTGTTGTTGCTGTCACTGACAAAGTTGATTTGGCACTGCTCCAATCTGGCAATATCCCCAAGGTCCAGCTCTGATAATAACTGAGTCGGGTCTGTGTTTGTTGTTAAAACCTTCTGTTTTTCCTGCTGCTCTTGATGTTTCTCTGCATCCTCCAGCTTCTGTGATCCCTTTACCTCCTTCTTTCCATCGCTGTTGTCCTCCTCCTCTTCCTCTTCTTCCTCTGTGATGGAGCAGAGGCGGGTGGTACTCCCTGGGTTGTCGGCAGGTGGTCTGTAGTGGCACTGTCCATTCAGCAGCCTCCTCAGTGGCATCAGGGGCACTGCCTCCTCACCCAGCAGCTGCTGCTGGCAGTGCCGGAAATCACTCTGACGCTTCAGCCGTTTGAACTCACTGAAGGCAGAGGTGGCATTCTGGTACAGGCTGTGGGCAATGGCCTGGGCCTTCTCCGACTTACTGACCAGAACGGCATGACACCGAAGCACCACTGCCATGTTCTTGACCTGGTGCCTGTAGATCCAAGCCAGGATCTTGGGCCGACACGGGTCAGCAACACAGTAGGTGATTCTGTTGAGAGAGTAAAGATGGATGGGTTTCTTTTTTCCTGATTTGTCAGCACTCATCCGAATGCCTTGCGGCCCCACTGTTAACCTCATCTTGATACTCTGCTCCCCATAGTTGCTCCTCGCCCATATCTTGGCCACTGCCTCCTGGGTGCATCCTTCTCCCTTAGCCGTGATGGTAACCACACTTCCCAGGTAGCGCACGTTGTAAACAGGATCCTCTTTGTTCAGTTCCACCTTTTGCCGTTTGGTGTGGAAGATACTGCCCACCCAGTCGAAGGGGCAGTCAGGCAGCAAGTCAGGACAGGAGCGCAGTAGAGAGGAGAGGATGGAGTGGTAAGTCAGTCCAGTTCCCAAGCTCTTGGGTTTACTCTTGGCCTCATCCTCCACCAGAACAAACTTATTCCTTCTCCAGGGCAGCATTGTGCAGGAGGAGTTGGAGCGAGTCAGCCCCTCTGCCGCTGCGTTTGCTCTTGTCAGTTTTGGAAAAGAGAAAAGAAAGCCGGTGTGTGCAAGAGAGGAAAAAGAGGCTGCTTCACGAAGCACAGTGAGAGACTGAGAGCTGCGAGCCTCCGCCAGTCTGTTCCACTGCTCGCTCCTCCTTCCTCTCCACCTCCTCTTTCTTTTCTGTTGTCTGCATCATGCAGCGCTGATCAGTGCAGGAGCCTTAGCCCAGTGCTCAGGCACCCTCAACCCCCTCCCTGCTTCGTTGTTTTGCTTCCAAATGGCTTCCTACCAAAGCATTATTTATCCGTCCAGCCTTGCACTGAGGTATCACTATATTTACGCCTCTTGTAAACCTCGTAAAACCAGAGGAATAAGCTACTTTGCCTAGTCATTCCCTCACCGGGGACGTATATGACCTCTTGTTAATTTTGGTATAAAAGTCACTAGGTTACATACACTGTAAAGTAACGCGATACCTGTAATGTACTTACTTAGTATGTGGATTTGTTGCCATACTATAATGAGGATAAAAGAGGGTTGGATTGTGTTAGAGTCACTGACACCTTAAAGTGTTACTCCTACAGACTGTACACAATGTTTCGGGCTGTGTAATTGCAAATATTTTATCGTATCAGTCATAGCCATTTGAAATCAAAACACAAAACTACAACAAAATGTCATGGCCAAACAGCTGCATGTTCAAAACAAATTTTGGGAAAATTACACAAATTGACAGAAATAAATCCCTTAATTCACAAAGTCAGAAAACCGAGGGTGTCCATCAAGCTGAGCATTTAAGACATACTGATGCATTTTCATTGATTTGCAAGTGTTTTATTACATGGGCTAAAATTGAATAGCAAGTATAAATCTAAAAAGTATGATCAGCACTAAACACAGAAAAGCTCTTTTAACTGTATGTGAAACAACGCAGTAAATACATGATCATACTACTACTATGGAGAGGGCTTTCATTAGAGATACTAAATAAATCATAGCAATAGAATGTATTTGCATCTTAAATGGGCGACGCCTACGTTTTTCATGAAGTCAGCAATAAAATACAGCACAATCAAACACAATAAGATCCATTTGAACATGCAACTCGCTTTTCAATGTTAGGAAGAGAAACTTGTAAACATTCGACGTATATTATTAACGCTTGATGTCTGAACTGTGTGACAACCCAACACTTTGTAACAGTGGCAAATTCTGCTGCTGTGAATCAAAATTAGCATCATCTGTGTCTGTCACCGAGAGTGCCGGGAAGCAGAGACTGAACTGTCACGTGTAGATTAACTTCTCTGCTGAGAAAATGACTCCGGTGAAAAGGAAGTTAGTTACTGTGGCAACATCGGAAAATAAATTCTTTTACCCTGGTGTGTGCTGTGAATGAAAGAAAGTGGTGACAAGAAAAATAAATTGAATTGCTTTGGAGGCAGTATCCCATGTAAAGATGGGGATCATTTCAATCATTAATGAGAAATTAGAGTTTGAAATTGTTTGGGATCTGCGCCTCTTATCTGCTTCTTCTCCTCAAGATCCCATTTGGTGAAGGACGCACACTGAGACAAGCTTCTTTGTAAAGCACAGAAATAGTCAGAGAATGTGTGACCAAATTCAAGACTGTTCTGAAACGGTTCAGGGGGTCTGGGCGGTCGCCAGAAATATGACATTACCTTGTAGAAATGATTTACAGACTTTTGCTTCTTCTTCTAGTTGGATGTGTGATGAATAATAAAGAGGGATAATAACGATGATAATCCTGATCTGGGATGAGCTGGTATCTTCTGGAGTCTTCAAAGACAGTGTGATGGAGAGGCCTTATGCAAACATCTGTCGTTCCATAAATCACCTTTGCTATATGTGAGATAGCTCATCTCTAACCATAGAAGATTAACGCAGGACCCTGATATGCCAAATTGAAAAAATCCATCATGGTTTGGCCTTTACAGAAATGGATGTGTGTATTCAGTATTGACTTATCTGCCATCCGAGTTATCATCCCGCATAAGGGGTCTGTTCAGTGGAATTATGAAATGTCTCCACTCTGTGCCGTGTTACATGTCCAGTCTTTTTATCTCCGACTGGCAGTGTGCTCCTTGCCTGTCTCTGCTGTAAAGTCGCGTCAACTATAAATTGTGGATGCGGTGAAACCAGCCTCACTCCGATGAAATAGCTGCGTCCAATGGATTTTCTATTGAAGGTAAGGAAATTTCTTCAAACACTTGATGTTGAGCTGAACTTCAGTGAACTTCGACATGGAAATTTGAGTCACTGATCAATGGCAACTGTCAGCGCCGGCCATATAACTCTAGCTAGCATAGCTTTTCAACATCTAAGTATAGTCATGGTTTGAGATGTGCTTTTTATTTTTCGTGATGCATGTGCTTGCTACTGACCGCACCACACACGTTTCATCTCTTAGGAGAACTACAGGAGGAGTTTATTACAGTCAGATATTGTGATAATTAGCGAAAAATGCATCAGCGCATCATCATTACGTCCTCTCTAAAAAAGGGAGAAAGTGTGAAAAATAGTTTGTTGAGCTGCAGATTTAAAAGTCACAAAGCCATTTCCAGCTCCAGTGTTGACTCCTTATTTGTCCTCATTTCCTGTAAAACTAACTTCCCCTCTCCCTCTCCTTCTCTTGAACTATTTCACATGCAGATCTGTTATCAGTTCACACAAGCAACGCAGGGTGCAGAATGTTATCGCCGAAAAGCAATTACTTTTATCACAGCGATACCCCTCCCTCGACACTCAAATTTTCTGTCCTTATCCGAAGTTTCTTTACTTTGTTCCTGAAGAAATCCTTTCATCCAGGTCAGTATATGGTACACAGTTCTGTCTAGCAGGGCAGCCAAATTGAATTGGGCTCTCTCTTCATCACACTACATTTATCCAGTGCGGTGTAATCAATGAGAGGGGCATGGCGGAGACGGTCCCAGCTCTTAGCCGGCTGATTTATGGCTGTACGTGAGGGCAGCACTGAGGCAGCACTGGACACGGTAAAGAACGAGAGAAAAGGAGCGATGACAGAAATGGATTCTGTGTTCCTCATACATCAGACTGTTGCAATAATTAACACACCTACACCCTAAAGGAAAAAAAAACATGAAGACAAAAGTTTAACAAAAAACAGTAGTATGAAGCACTTTATTGTTCTTTGTTTACAAAAAGACAAAGCACGTGTCTCAAGAGACGTAAATCAATATTTTCTCATTCTATAGATATAGGCTTGAGTGAATACATAATGGTATTCAAGGGAGTCATAGGTTAATGAACACAGAGAGTGCAGGATATTAGATGCAGAAGTCTCATTTCATCCCTTAATCAGGAGAATGATACAGTCACAGGAGACTTGCAGGCCAACTCCCTCTCATTTACTCCTGTATTATACCATAGGGAAAGTGCTGCATTACAGAAGGTGATTCATTAGTTTGCATGTAAGGTCAAAGAAAAATAAGAGCCAATTAGTGCATCATACACAGCTTAAGACTGGTATGTACTGTATGATGTCTTCAGTGCTGTTTTGAAGCACAGCCATGCTCAAGTATAATGAGTCATGAAAACTATAATTATGTAAAAACAGGGCTCCTTTTCAAGTTATAGATAACAGGCAACAAAAATTATATTTTGTCTTTTCTCCCAAGGCTTGGCAAAGGGAACGTTATTAAGGTAATTTGGCTAATGGGCCTGTTTGGCTGCAGACATTTTGGTCTTGTTACGGCAGGAAAAGCACAGGTGTTACTGATCACATTAATGATTGGTCTATTCCACTTCATTGTCTCAGGAATCCATTCGAGTAAACCAGCATGTGCAATCACAAGGCCCTGAAACCAATACACCTAAAAGATACAAGAAAACAAACAGAAATTAAAAGCAAAAGGTATTTAGAAAACACATTTTCCTCTGCTTTACACTGAATTACCGAATTACATGTTTTGCTGTTTCAACACACAATATTACAAGAAATTAAGACTGCTGTGAGTGCCTTAGTTTATAATTAGATTGACTACAAGGATGCGAATTTGTCTAGACGTTGCACAGACAGGCAAGGTGCAGCGTGTGCTCATGTGTACCATCATAGCAAATCCCAACCGTGATCCTTTTGACAGTTCAGCATCAAGATGACACACATGATGGTCTTCTCACCTCTTGTACTCCTCCCATAAAGCTGTTGTCTCCATCTGCCATGCCTATTTCTGTCTGTCTGCGATCCACGTGAATGTATGCGAGGTGCACGTTTAAACTGAAATCATTATGTGACCGACAAAAAATAAAGTGAAGAAGTGTGTGTGTGTGTGTGTGTGTGTG
>JAPQRN010000025.1:5883863-5898830 GCA_037367275.1 Coranthus polyacanthus | reverse complement strand
ACAACAACAACAACAACAACAACAACAGTACTGCATTTCTTCAACACAGAACACCCTGCTTGCACTGATACATCAACTGAAACTGGCTAATGGACTGGTTATATGCTTTACAGCTCATACACTCACAGGAATTATTCATGGCAGAGTTCATTTTTATGCATTTACATCTATTTGATTTGATTTAAAAACTCATATTTTTCTTTAAATGTACGCATTAAAATGAATTATATTCTGCATCGTTGAGTCAATTCTAAAACGTATTAAATGTAATTAGTTAATACATACTAACATGATTTGAATAATTAAAGGTGTAAAACAAACAAGACTCTGTGATTTAAAATGAATTACGACGTTAAAGACGTCATAGAGAAGGAAGCCTTCTTGTCTTCTTTGAAGATGTGGCAAGTACGTGGACATGTTAATCGGAACTCTAGCCAATACGAGACTGATCAGCTGTTCTCCATTTCACTCCCTCTCACGCTTTGTGTGTCTCCATCTACTGTCCTCTCGGTCTCTCTTTTTGTCTCCCTCCTGCTCCCTCACTGTTGTCCCCTACTGTCCTCTGCCTCTCTCCTTCTTTCTCTCGTACTCACTTGTTATCTCCCACCAGTGTAACTTCACACATACACTGAGCGTGTAGTTTACGAAGGTAATGCCATTTCTGTCCTCCTCCATTACCATACCTTGTAGCGCATTTACGGATTGCTGTCCGTGGAGAGAAACAATGGGATGATTATTGTTTTTCTCTGTCAAAAGGCAGCTGAGGATCCGAGGCAGTCGGTAAAGCCAAAGCCGGACGTCAAGAGGTAAGTCATGAAGCAGTGTAGTTGGAAGCGTGAATTGTTTTTTTGCTGTTGGGGCTGAATCTATTGACTGGAAGGGGGTGTTTCCAACAGGCGAGGGGTAAAGGGAGAGGGAAGGTTAGGACAGGGAAAGGTTGGTCCTTTCTCTTCCCTGTCGTCCTCCCTCCAACCCTCCTCGTACTCCTACTGTCCTCTCTTAGGCTGATGCAAGACAGCTCACTTTTTTCCGGGCGCTGAAAAGTTGAATTATTTCAAGTTTTCGATGCTGCCCAGCACCTCCCCTGTTGATTACATCCACAAGGTCAGGTTTTGTCACTAGGTAGCAAAAAACTGGGCAAAACACAATGTGAGTCAGCTTTAGACTTAACAGGCTTGGTGCACACACTCCACTACTTCCTAAAGACCGCATCTTTATTTCCTGTACCATACTATTGTTTTAAGTGATTTATCAGGTGCACGCTGGGTGTGCCCAGGCTCAAGTCAAACATGTGAGAACAAGACTACTACTTTAAAGGATAATTGTCCGATTTTGAATTGTTGTCACCTTGGCAGAAAAGTGCACAATATTCAAGAGTAGTACTGCGCGCCTGATTAATCATTTAAAATTATAGTATATACAGGAAATAAAGATCTTTCTGTCAGGAAGTAGTGGAGCTAGGAGAGAGAGAAAATTGCATGAGTGAGAAGGTTTGGAGAGGGTTGGATAGGAGAGGAGTAAACCTTACTCCTACAAGAGCTTAGGAGAGAGAGGAGGTGAGTAGAGATGAGAGTTGAGCACAATTTGAGAGCAGGATGTGTATAATCTGATGTTAACAAGAACATCGAATGCATCCTTATGATTTTTTCTTTTTTTTTCCAGGCTTTTAGGAGGTGGTCAAAGGTCTTAAGGTCATCGTTATCTTGAACTTGCATCCATCTCATTCTCATGGACGCATATATACAGTGCCTTAAAGAAATATGTTCAAATTAACACTCAGTTGGCCTAAGGATGAGCTGGTTTTGGTGGTCAAGGTTAGCGTCGCACAGCCCATCGTTCTGTTCTCTTTATATTCCAGGACACTGAATCCAGAGAGGCTGAGGCAGACATTGCAGAGAAGACTATGGGCACCTACACAGTCCGAGCAGAGGGTCATGGTTCTAGTGGTCCAGGTGATGGATGCTTTGCTGATGTTGGTGTCGTGCTGGAAGGCGTGGAAGTTCTCCATAACCTGCAGAGCGTCGGCCATGCATGCGTGATGCTTTATGGACTGATCTACGCACTCAACTTGAGCTATCCAAAAAGCTTGAAGCGTACATTGGAGGTGTACCAGAAAATCCTCATGGACCTGTACTCGACCAAGCTTTCACCAAAAGTACAGGCACTGAAACTCAAATTGCTCCAGTGACTTGGCTGGCAATAATGCCAAATAATTCAACGTGCCGTTCTGCTGGTCCAGACTTTCAATTTCATTTCAAATGCCGTTTGAAACGAAATTACGCTATATCTTAAAGTGACGTTTCCGTCAAAATGATGAATTTAAATGAAAGTTTGACTTGTGTACATTCACAACAGGTTGCATTTTGGCCATAATTTCTCTTTAACAAAACCATCAGATAAACAAAACCGAACAGAGTGTGTACGGGGTGGATAGGTAGTTTTATTAAGTTATTGCACTGGCAGTTTTGCACTTTGCTGTGTTGAGCTGAATTATTTCTGACATTTTAGACAGATTTTTGGACTCGTTTGTGTTTTTGCTTTATATGCAAATGTATTTTTTTGCATCTGAAAATTCTACAATCCTTTTCCAGCGTCCTGTCTTGGACTTGGACTGTCGAGGCTTTAATGTTAATAAATCTGTTGAATCAACAAGTGGTCTGATTGTTCTCATGCATCAGTAAGATTGTTTGTACTGAATGGAAGAGAATTACATAAATGTGATGCATTTTGATTAATTTGCTTTATTACATAAGCATAAATAACATGTAATTCAAACAAATACATGGTATTTATTTTGTATAGGCAAATATAAGTAGCAATATTCAGTAAGATATTATCATCTGAGAGTCATTTCAGAGTGGTTTACTGTTTGTTTGTTTGTTTGTTTGTTTGTTTGTTTGTTTACTGTCTCATACAGTAGGTTGTTTGTTGACTACGTGGTCTCTAGGTATTTTCAAAAATGCGCAGTACCAACATTTTTAATGGATTGCAAAGGGACTGAAACAAGCCAAAGCTATGCATTAACCATTTGGATGTGTTCACATTATTATAGTCCTATATAATGCCTTCATTTATTATAAACAGCAAGGTCACAGAGGACCCATATTATGTGCTTAATTTGTCATTTTTAAAAGTGATTTTAAAAAGACAAAGTCAACTTGACTCGGCGTGAAATATGTTTTCCGACTCATTTTCATCTCACGACTTATTCGCCTGTAGGTTTATCATTTACCACTTCTACATGTCTCACTGCTCACTTAAGTAAACATATACTGCGAGAAGCTAGAGTGAAATAAATGCAGAGTCTAACCCACAGAAATATGAGGGAGCACCCTTGGGCCACCTGGAGGCTATCAAGACTGTTGTGCCCCAAGCTGACCTTCCCAGTAGCGGTTCAACCAACTCTGCATACAAATTATGTTCTCTTCACTAGTATTTTCTTTTTTGACTGTAACCCTGAACAATGTCTGTATTCACTTATAAATCTGGCTATGCACACAGAAGTTTCTAAATAGCTTCATTTGTGTCACTGTTCTATTACTGTAAATGCAAAATAATACAGAAGTTTGCCACAGCAGACTAATTAATCTGAAGCTAAACAGGAGATGCAGCGGTTTTATTGAAGCCTTTCAATCTCACTGGACCACAATTTGATAGAGATCTTGTGCATACATCTGGATTAAATCGAATGAAGAGACTGGCCATTATCACACATCAAAGAAGAGTGTGAGCCACTAGATTCTTTAAAATGAGGTGATGAATTGCGGTAAACCTGTTTTTAATGGGCTGCTCTTTGGTCATCCCAACCATAGTGCAACTAAACCATTACATTTGCCTTTATATGCTCTGTTTTTGCTCCTGTGCACATTTACTGTAGTTGCATCATTGGCCGTGACGTTTCTTGAGAATTCTTAGGTTTTCAGAAAGCAAATGCAACAACCCCTTTCTCAAGAAAAGCTGGGAGATTTCGGAGAAAGTTCTGCATGTGAATCGAATACATTTCTGTGATATTCAATTTCTTTTTTCTTTTTATTAGTAACTATTTATTCATTCATATGACATCACAACAGCATACATAATCTGATAGCCCATGTTTTTCTGAAAAGAATGATGTAAATTACTTCCCGGGAAAAGATGTGGACTTGATGGCAGCATATCTCTCTAAATTTCCAATATAGAGTATGCCTTCACATCGATGGTACCTTCACACATATGCAGGTCATGCATGTGATGCACCCCCAGACCATCACAGACGTTGGCTTTTGAACGTAGAACCCCACGTCCCCTTTTCTTCCTGAAAACAAGCCGAAACGTGAACGCGTCTGACCACAGCGCACGTTTCCACTGTCTTTCAGCCCATCTGAGATGAGCTCAGGTCCAGAGAACTCCGCAGCCTTTGTGACTTAATTCTTCCTTATTGCGTAATACAGTTTGAGGTGGTGGGCTGCGTTAAATGCCAACAGTTTTCCCCCCGAGCCCATGTCGCTATATTCTTCACGTTAGCATGATGATTTCTCATGCAATGCTACCTGAAGGCTCAAAGGCCACGCACATTCAACAGCAGTTTCCACATTTAGCCTTTACGCACTGAGATTTCTCCAGACTCCCTGAATCTTTTCACAGTATTATGTACTGTACATCAGTGGTTCTCAACTACTCTTGAATTGAACATTTTCCTATGGCTATCAAGACACGACCCACTTTTATAGAATTCAAACCAAGCAGTATTTTTCAGCACATGTTCAATGACATTTTTTTTAATACATATATATATATATATACACATATTCATCCATGCATTCAGAACACCTTACTCTAATAATAAATTGAGTGATGTGTGTTTTCAGTTTTTAGTGTTTTCCGACATACATACAGTCACCTTTGTATCAAATGTCTTTGCCATGGCAACAGCCAGCCACTGCATGTCTGTGACACGTCTGTCAAAATAAAAGTCCAACATTAGATAGCATTAAAAGCAGTAAAAAGCACACACTTCTTGACCCACTCGTGGTCAAAATGTATTACACATGCCATGCTATTAACTGTCACAGATAGTAGGTGCAGATGGACTAAAAACGTTTTGAACTATTCCATTATGCATACTTCAGAAATTGTCCCCTGTATAAAAGCGTATAACCTTTTATTCAGAGGACATGCAGACACGTGGGTAATAATAAGAAGAGCGTGGCTGAATGGCACATAAAAAAACAGAGCCACGAATTTGGCGGGAACACCTGTGTTTTTCCTGCTTTGAAAAGTTCAATGTCTTGTATGAAAACATTGGTAATTATCACTTGTTGGGTTACAGTCCCAGTTCAATAGTACGCTGTGCAATAGGCTGTATAGGCTAGTTACTGTCAAAAGCCTTTTACCATGATTATGGGTCACTCTCTGCATTAACAAGTCAAGAGGTTGTAGCTGCATGTGTGGCGTCGGTTGTCAGACTGTCGGCCATTAATTAATATAATTTCTCTGTCAGTGGATGTGATTTTTGTTTATAATCCTTTTTCAGACAACCTATGATTTCATGAAACCCTAGCCTATATTTAGCACCCTCTTATAACTTAATAGTGGCGTGTCTGAATCATTGTATGCACATTTTTCACTGCACAGGCTGTCATTTCAGTCACGCAATAAAAGAGCATGTTCCTATAAATTGTTCTATGCTGACACCTGGTGGCAGAGGACAGAATGACATCTCGGTGCTTTCCTGGTATCGTATGTTTTGAACTGTGGATCCGCAGGTCTTGGCAAAGCTTTGTTGACAGAGGGGACGAGTGTTTATACCCGGGTTTGACGAACCTTGTGACAGTGGTCAGTACAAAAGGTTACACGTTACGAAGCTTTGTAACACGAAGGGCTTTAGCGTCAGTTTGTTTCGTGCTTACAACATGCTAGCTAGAGCATAGCTAGCAGAGAGCTAGCTAGGCACTTAAGCTAACCTAGCTAGTCAGCACGAAGGTGTCGCTGCGAGGAACCAGACACAGTTTGCTCGTTAACTTCACTCTCGTCAAGTAACTATTTTAAGAGTTAGGGCGCTGTTTTTAAACTAAATGGTCGGCAGAAACCTTTTATAATGCTAACTGCTGGCTAGCAAGGCCATATCATACGAGTATATATTTTTAATTATACGCTGGATGTCAGTTTTGCCTATAAAAATGAAGGTCCTGTTAATTTAGTCCTCATATCAAAGCTGTCACATTTCTCAGAGCCGGCCCAATCCCCTCTCCTCAATTAGAGTGTCTGCAAAACGAAACACCCATTTAAATGTGTACTTGTCGCTTCTGTTACCGGAGCAGAGCCGGTCACAGGATGGACTCGAGTGGGAAACCCTCCACTGCACAGATCGTGGTGTTAGCCACCAGCTCAGCTCTGACTGCAATATTCTATTCAATTTACAAGACCAGAGCCACAACAGTTGCCAGGTTAAAGGTCAGCCTACAGCTTTCTCAGCCATTTGAATCTGTTGCACATAGAACAAACCTGTTACATTCAAGTTGTTTTCACAGGAAGCCAAGAAAATATCCATTGACCAGGATTTGAAAAACATCCTTTCTGAAACCCCAGGGAGATGTGTCCCGTATGCTGTCATAGAAGGTATGCCAGACAGCTTGTAAATAAAGTGACTGTTTTGGAAATACCCGTCAGCAAAAATGATTATATTATGTTGTCTCTGCAGGTGTTGTGAGATCTGTGAAGGAAACTCTGAACAGCCAGTTTGTTGACAACTGCAAAGGAGTAATCGAAAGACTGACCCTGAAAGAGAAAAAGATGGTGTGGAATCGCACCACACATCTCTGGTAAGAAGAGATGTACTGTACAATACTGAAAACATTCTGAATATGGGATATGATTTACAGCAGGATGATGCTTTCCAAGCTGAATGTGCCACTTTGGTGCTATTATGTTGAAGTGACGCATAATTTAACAAAAGTAAATGTGATATTTAACAGGAATGACACAGAGAAAGTGATCCACCAACGCACCAACACTGTTCCCTTTGCCCTTGGGTCCCATGATGAAGACATCACTGCCACAGTGCGTGTTATACGCCCACTGGATGCTGCTGAGTTGGACCTCGAGACCACCTACGAGAACTTTCATCCCACAGTCCAATCACTGTCTAATGTTATCGGCCACTTTATCAGCGGAGAACGCCCGAAGGGCATCCACGAAACTGAGGAGATGCTGCGGTTGGGAGAGAACGTCACAGGAGTTGGAGAGCTGGTTCTAGATAACAACCTGATCAAGCTCCAACCTCCCAAGCAGGGTTTCTGTTATTTTCTCAGCCGGATGGACTATGAATCCCTTCTGGGGAAGCAGGAGAGTGGCGTCAGACTGTGGAGGATTCTGACTATTGTCTTTGGTGTCGCTGCCTGTTCGACACTTCTCTTCATCCTGTGGAAGCGGTATGTTCACCACAGGCAGAATAAGAAGGAGAGGAACATGCTTGAGGAGTTCAAGGAGCAGCAGAGGAAACGTATGCGTGAACTCAACATAGAAGAAAGTGCTGTGTCTCCAACCAGCTGTACTGTCTGCCTGAGCCGGGAAAGGTCCTGTGTGTTTTTAGAGTGCGGTCATGTTTGTGCCTGTGCTCAGTGCTACGAGGCCTTGCCATGGCCAAAGAAATGTCCTATTTGCAGAGCAATGATAGACAGGGTGGTGCCTCTTTACAATAGTTAGTATGAGTATTTTATTTAAAAAGTAAATACACTGAACAGGAAGTCAGCTTTTTACTATCATGCCAAAGGCTTTAAATCTTTTCATGTTGCACTATTTCTCTATATTTTTTCATTGTTTTCATTTTTATTGTGATAAATAAGGGATGTCTTTGCTGAATCCCTTAAACCCATTACCCACAAAATGTTTAAATCAGATTTGGTACCTGTAACTCATTTTTATAGAGAAAATTAAATCTCTTATTTCATCTTGAGACAAAATGAGATCTGTCCTCAGACACTTAGAAATATCCGTAATCATATCTTTTCATAACTCTTCGCATTTGATTTGGAAATGTGTGCAGGCTGTTCTGTCTGCTTGTCTCCCTGCTGCTTTGTCCTTTTTTTTAAATATCCTTCACTGGTACTTAGCATTGGCAAGACCACATGGTTCATTTAAAGCTGTGTTTTGTGCAGCATAGACAAGGCACAAGAAAAGGTGGCACTTCTCGCCAACTTTTCTCTGTAATTGTACAATTTTTCTGACAGGTTGCCTCCTTGTTCTGGAGAGGGAGCACGCTGACCCTGTCCTGTTGTTTTTGACTTTGCTCGAGGTGCCTGCTAATGCAGAAATGTGGAGCACGTGCTAAGGCTCTACAGATGTTCAGTCGCAGCCCACGAAGCATGTGGCAGCACACGTAGAACTCATTATAGAACGCCGCACGGGGCAGCAACGTCTATACCATCACAGCTATTGATTGTTGAGCTGCTTTTTCTGAGAACCTCGTGTAGAACATTGACTGCGGTTTCAGTGTAATAGCAAATAAAGTCACAAGTAGAAAACCAAAAATGTTTACTTCTTCGGTCGTTTGAAGATGGATACTTTGACCAGGAGAGGGGGATGTCTACCTTTTTGAGGGAAATCTCACATTCAATATTCTGAAGCATGAATGGCCGTGTAACGTCATGTCAGCTCCTACTGGGTGCTTTAACCCGACCTGCCTATACATGGAAACATTTAAACATAATGCATTTAACGGCAGTTTTAATGGTTTGGCTCTATATGAAATATTTTGTATTTGTGGCATAAAGTGAGCCAGTTATTAATTCGGGTTAATGATGACTTAACATATAAGTGTTGACTGTGTAGTAAATACATGGCCACTGTGTCAGCCCCACGTTCTCCTTTTTAATTCAGTGAGAAAGTATAAAAACTTTTTTTTTTGTGCTGTTTTTTAATATAAAATAGAGGAGAGTTTAAGACCTTTTCACTAGACAATTGAAAAGCCAAAATGGAGACAGAGAAAAGGCAGGAGAAAATGCCCCAGCACGATTGAATTTCAGGCCAGCAGGGCTGCATGAATGTCTCTAGAGGAGGCTGTCTTAAGGCAGTCTGAACATAAGAATGTCCTTTGTACTTTCAAGTGATTTTGTATAATTCAAAAAAAATACCTTTTTATCTTTTGACATTATGCCAAGAACTCTCTGATGTATTACTTAACATTGCAAGCCTTGGCATTACCATTACATTAGTATTCAGCGGCAAACCCACAGATACATTTTTCCACAAGCGTTCAGATGCCGGGCGGTCTCTGAAGGAACCTGAGCTAAATATCCCATATACAGTGTAATCAGGCAATAAGATCATTATCCCCTTGTATTGCAGCAGCTGTATTTATGGCACTAAAAGCTTCAAAAGACTCACTTCACCATCAGGTCTGTAACTGACCCTGAGCTACTTGGAAATATTTGCGCTTGCTGCTTTTCATGGTTAAATTCCCATTATTTCTACAGAGACGGAATTCTTGACTTTTGAAAATTTGACTGAATTCAGATTCAGATTTTTTTCACCTGGAAATCAAGTAATGACACCAAAGTATATAAAGAAAACATCGCTAGTCAGACATAACAAACCACTCAGACATGAAAGCAGCAGTTCTGGTACAACACCATGGAAACCTATGTGCTTCCATCTTGTCCTGCAGAGCTTTTAGCAGCAGGAGCTGTCACTGTACTGACAGTGAGTGAACCATCAAAGACATTCCCTCTATTATTCCCCACTTAAGAGTTTTGAATTTCAATGCCACGCGAGGACTGCAAGAACTGGGCGATAAGGACCATGCAAGCGCTTAATGAGTCGAGATATTGCATTTACTCTAGAATGAAAGTCATTTGCAATTTAAAAGAGATCAGATCACACTTTCCTGCACATGACCCACCGGTTGTCCCTAATACTGAAATCAAGAATTCACACAGCGCTCTGGTCTGACCCTCAAAACAACTTGTCAGATGTGTTTTTCCCCAACCGAAGATGATCCCAGACAATCGGACGGTGAGATTAACTACGCAAACAAAGCCTCAGACAAAACGCTCATCTGAAAAGCATTGCGTAATCTGCTCTGACAAACCATAGAGACTGGCTGCTAATTCTTTAATGTGCATTTGCAAATGGGAAGAATCCACGCAGTCACCTTGGTTAAAACACACTCATTTGAATGTAGCGCTGGTCTCAAGCACTGTTACACAATTAATTGCGATAAGAAAAGCACCAGAGGCGGCTTATATATTCAATCAAAATCTTAATCCTGACACGTTCACTTATATTGAGCTTCTCTTTGCACTCGGAGCTCAGAAATTTTTTTTTTTTTTTTTATACTGCAAGATAACTGGAATAGCTTCATTTATTCTCTTCTTTGATCTGAGAAGTGGTGTTCGCTGTCCAAGGCAGTGGATTGGATTCTGATCTAAGTATCCTTCAGTTAGGGTAGCACAGCGTTCAAGTGTGTAGGTTCTCTAAACACACTAGCATAGGTCTGATCCATATTTCACAGTAAAAAGCAACGGTTGCAATAACGGATCAATAATTGCCCAACCATAACTGGAATCCGTGTGTTCTTCATCACTCGTTTGTGTTACAACTTCCTGTTTTATTGTTTTCAAAAAATGGTACTCATCACAAAGAACTGTTTTTGAAATGATCAACCAGTATTAAACAAGTATAGACTTACTGGCTTTACTACTATATATATATACTCTCCAAGAATGTGCGATTGTGAGATAGGGGGTGGGGTTGTGTTTGAGACCGTGTGCAATACCCACAATGAGGAAAAAACCTGGAGGAAAGATGCATATGCAACACTAAGAGCATATACAAACTAGAATAATAATAACTTCTCTCGCCAAGAATGACTCCCAAAGGCATTTCTGTTTTTCAGAGCGTGGTTTAAAAATGCAGATCCATTTTCTATCCCTCTTCACTTTGTCCATATGATCCTCACCATGAATTATTCCTGCTGTCTTGTCTCCCGAGCTCATGGAGCCGTGTTTACTTTGGCCAAAAAATGTGCTGCTTACATTCGCTGCTACACCACTAACCCGTCCAAAGAAGAGGGATTTGATTTAGACCGGGACGGGCTGTCTTTTGATGACAGCTCCCTGAGAAATATGATGAACTGGTAGGTGTTACCGTCATCGTCTCCTGTCGTTCACGTCTGCCGTCTTTAGCGAGCGTGAGCCAGTTTTAGGTTCCTCTTGGACAGAGTTAGGAAACTGTCAATCGCACCACTGAAAAGTGCACTCCAACTCCTAAGGACCAAACTGCAAAGAAGTATTAATCATATACAGTATATGAGGACAAAAAAAAAAAAAACACAAGCAAGCGATGCAGCGTACGGACCTGACTACTATATGTTCGAACTCGAGGCATATACTAGTCTGTGGCATCTCTTTCTTTATGAAAAATCAAATATAGTCGACCATTTCAGATGTCCCATGCTGTCCGTTGCTTTCAATTCTCATTCCCAAGAGGAGCAGCAATCAGAAGTCCTGGGCTGCCTGTCGGAGGTAAACAAGTGAATATATCACATTTGTGATACAATCTAAACTTGGAGCATTATTTCTGTTCCTGCTGAGAAAAACTGTACAGTTCTCATTATAATCCGAGATCATCTTAATTGCGTTGAACAGCCTCCTCTTACTTTTATAAAGACATTATAGCATGAAAATTACGACCAGTAGAGCAGCCTAATCAGTAAAGTTCAGTCAGAAGCTTGTGATGCTGTAAAGGCTCAGGAAGCACATAACAACCTTAGCACAGAACAGCCATAGCAACCTTGTAGAATATGAACTTTCAAATTCCCTTCAGCAAAAAAAAAGACCAAAGATGCACTGATCCGTTCTTTCAAAGGGTGCACATCGTTCATTGAGAATTTGCGGTAGTTAAGACGGAGCCCTAAATTTGTGCTTGCATTAACCACGATACCACGATCTGTGTAGTTTGTACAAGACAAACTGAAACCGTGTTTTCAAAATAGATTTCAATCAACAGAATGATCGCATACTCACTGGCCGACACAGATTATAGACTTGTTTTCTTACGTGACTTAACCGCGTAATTATGATAAAACAAAGGTAAATCGGTTAAAGTAACTAAACAGACGAGCATGCAGCAAAAATGAAGAAGTAGAGGCCGTGCTCCTTGCGGAAAATAGACAATGTTGGAAAAACATCAATAGTTACCATGGGAACTGTCACTCATACAATTAACTCTGATACTCCAAAGTTGAGACAAGATTATTTTATTCCACCCCAGGACCAACATCTCAAACACCTTTCAGCTAGGCTCCTTAATTACTTACGTTTGTTCTGTCTGCCATTCATGTGCACATTAAACTGTTGTGATGTCGTGGCGTGGATTAAATTAGAGCCTCTGTTATGCACCTTCATCTCTGCAAGGTCATGTAGCTGTGACGAAAGAGAGCTGAATTGTCACTGGAGGTATCGCTGAATATTAAAAATGTTGATGATTTTGCACGTGTGTGTGTGTGTGTGTGTGTGTGTGTGTGGGGGAAGTTTATATGTTATGACGACTTTAGTTTTGAGATACAGTACATAGCCTAAATATTCTGTAGATCCTATGAGATAATATCTTCTTTTCCGGTGCAGAGTGAGAAAATGAATAGGCAAAAGCACTTAAATAATATCATGAATGCAAATATGTTGTTGCATTGTCATTTTTTTGTCCTTTTTTTTTTTTTATGCGCGTGCCGTTCAAAGCATTGTATAGCATCAGGAGTCTTCTTTGATCTCTGAAGCATCGGTGAACATGGTTATTAGTGGCACGTTAATGAGGTATCATTTTTCCTGCAGTCTGTTTTCCCGCACTCTCGCTGTCCGTTCCTCCCCCAGTCACCATTTTCAAATCTTTGTCTCTCGTATGTACCTTGCAACGGCGTGGCTTTTATAAAGGACGCGATCCTTATTACCAGTACTACCACTTGGATTCAAAGCAGCGCTATTATGGTGCCTCTTGTTGTTAATGAGATATGTGCTTTTGTGATTCGGGCAAGAAATACGACCTGTGCAGTGTTGATGTCACCCTGACATCACATCCCCTACTGTGCCTGATGGAACTGTACAGAACGTCTTTCACAAAGGGAACTGCTTGAAAAGACTGAACTAATTGAGCAGATACAGTACGAACTGTAGGTGTGCGGCACAACATCCCAAGCTCCTCAGAGGCGATAACAATAAGGGAAACTTAAACTTTGGTTGGTGAATTATTTTTTTATTACATGCACCTGCAGAGCTGGTCATAACAGTGACAGTTATAAAGACACTACAGAAGCTTTCAACAGCCTCAAACAGTCAACAATCATTTATAAAGGCACACACCGCAAGTTGAAAGATACTGCACTATACAACTGACCCAGTACATTAAAAAAATACAAGTCGTTACAGTTACAGCTGCACTCACTACAGCAAATACGCCACAAAAATAGTACTGTATAACAACCACTGCTTCTAATTTCAGAGTAAAATACTGCACCACTGGCTCCACTGTGGCAATTCTGTCATTTAACACCACAACATTTCATGTTCATGCAGGAGGATTTAAATAAACTCAGCCTGAGTGGAAAAAATGAATAAATACCTGAGTAAAGCAACGCTGAAATGGAATAATAAAGAGGAAAAATCAATACTGAAAGACGCTTAAATCTGCCACAAAGAAACCAAGTGAAGTTTACCGAAAGAGAGAAAAAATAACCAGTCATTACCCACATTGAGTACTTCTGAAACACAGCTACATTTTCTGCCGACTTGAAACCTTAGTTAGGCACTTGCGGTAAATGAGCTGTGATCATGACAGAACTAGCAGGGGCCTTTGATCTCTGATACCCAGAGCAGAAAACTGACGATCTGCTGGCCCTGGGTCCGTTACTCTCTCTCTGACTTGAAACACTAATGCGTGACTGAACCTGTCCAACAGAGATTAAGTGGAAAAATAGAAACTGCATGTACCATTAAATAATAAATAGTAAATACCATGCCAGTGGGATACGCATTCATAGATTCCCACCTAAGCCACACTTTTTTTTTCTTCTTTTTTTTTTCAAACCAAATACATACATTTTGTTTAGCGTTTTGCATATTTTTCTGCATCTGCTATAATCAAACTCCCAAAAATGGCAAATATTAACAACACTGTAATGATAACAAGCCTTAAAAAAGAGCCAGGTGATATTTTCATTCTTTTTCACCATACAATCAATTTAGATATGCTGTAAAGATCTAAAAATGGTATGTGTGGATGTGTCATTGAAACAAAATGTTTTGCAGCAATCTCCCCATAACATCAATATGATGATGATAAGAGCATTTTTTCAGATGTTCATGGTCAGTGGTCCAGCATGCTACTAATTTGACGTTTTCTTCCCTTCATAAACTCTGATTAGACCCCCTTGCTAACAGGGATCCAGCTACAGTATATGGCACCAGTGAGGTAACAGCTTGCACATAGTGCCTCTGAACAGCCTGTGATATGTTTGGAGGAGTAACACACAAAAAGGAGAGACTACACACTTCACAACTGCAACAGCAAAGTCAGACTCCAGAGGACATACAGCTGGACAGAGAAGAGTACAGCCTCAGTTAGCATAGTATCATATGGGATTAAGTACTTTTAGTGGTGTTTTTAAGTCTCAGACACTGTTAGGGTTGTAACAGAGCATGTTAAGTTGCAGGTTTTCATCCCAGTGTCTGAGGATGATGAAGAGCTGGTTGGCAGCAGCCTTGACAGAGGCTAAGTCCTTGCCTTCTGGGATGTCCTGGGCACCCAACCACATGCTGGCCTTGGCGGCTAACAGTTCCCACTCTATGAAATAACTGGCTGAGCTGTGCTCCAGCCAGGCGAGAGCCACAGCTGTGGCCCACACCATGCTCTCTGGATCTAGCATCCTCTTTAGCACGCCACTGGACGATGCTGTTTCCAAGCCAGAGCCCCGCCCACTGTCTCCCTGGGAGAGAGGGG
>JAPQRN010000025.1:5843413-5883763 GCA_037367275.1 Coranthus polyacanthus | reverse complement strand
GGGAGAGAGGGGGCTCAGCAGTGGTGGATGGGCTGCCCAGTGAAGAAGGACCTACATCCATCCAGGCGCTCCTGGACAGAAGAGAGTGGCTGCCTACAGTGTGCTCTGTGGGCTGCTGATACAAATCTGCTTCACATGGCGACCTGCGTTCATCATCGGCGCTGTCAGCGCGGCGGCTGCTCGAGTGAGACAGGTGACCCAGGCTGGTGCGGTGGCTGAAGAAGGGGGATGTCCACTTTAGCTTGTCCATAGGCACATTGATGGCATCGCACAGAGCTGCGTCCAGGGGAAATGCACCGCTAGCCAACTGCAACAACACCTGTGCACAAGGAAACGGTTTAACATCAAATCCTGGTAGTATCATCCTATTATTTTACAGTCCTTAAACACACAGTATGCATCTTCCACTGCTTCCAGTTGTAGGTGACGTTGTGAAGTAGCATCATGGCAGTTGTTGTCTCACCACCATTATTCGCTTTACGTTTAGTGACACATATTCACATTAAGTCAAATGTTAGTAAAGGGGAAATAATGCCATTGACGGGTGTATTTCTTTGAATTTGAAAACTGATGGAAACATTTGATATTAACTACACAAGTCAACACATAATAATACAGTGGCCTAGTGACTGTTAGATATTTTAATGCAGAAATGTTACATATTACAGCTTTAATCACAAGTGCAGGGTACTTGTCATGGCACCTCTAAATTTTCCTTTTGGCTGGGGATTTCCTTTTCTTCAAGACAAGCAAGAAAATGACCTTTTGTGACTGAAAGTTTGGGGACACATTATTTGAGAGCACGCTGTGATACAACAATTCAACGCTGACTGCTCCAGAAACAGTTGACGTTGAAGTGCCTCTGCTCTTTTAAAACCAAAGGGCAAATTGTTAATATGGCTTTTTTTTTTGTTTTAAAGAAAAGTACAGTATTATTCATATATGCAGCGTCCAAATGACGAAATCTATTCACACTGATCTTAAGCCAGCCACACCGAACGTCCTTTTTCAAAGTGAATACATATGAACGATTAAGTCGCTAGTGAAATGAAAACGCCCTCACTTGACCTATTGCACCTTTTCTGTAGTTCATTGTTATTATTTTATTGTTTCATGTTCGCTTTGCAAGGAGAGGGGGGTAATATGCGCGCAAAGCTCCAGGGTTGGCATTGATTCAAGGATGTGCAACCACATGCAAACATGATGTACACCTGAGCCCTGTGGTCTATTTAGAACTATTAGAAACAGCTGAGAACTGCTGCCGCTTATTGTTCACATCCACCCTAACAGACTCAATAGATTGTGACAAATTCATCTCTCCAGGTTTCTACAGTCAGTTCAAATTTGGGTCCATTAATAACATGCAGGTTGACAGAGCGTTCAGTGTGAGAGTTTGACTATTCAACCCACTTCAGGCGCACCTGTATAGATCTGCTACCCACCAGAGGAATGTAGTCTTTGTTCTCGTTGTCACTCTCTCCGATTGAATCGCCGGACTTGCTGTGTGATCGACACATGAAGCCTTTGGCAGCTCGAGTCAGGAGGCGAGTCCTGCTGAGGGCCAGTCTTAGCAGGAGATAGAAGGTGGCAGATGTAAAGAACAGTTTAGATAGAACATTAATCTCCAACCACCATCTACAGAAATCCGATACGCCGAGGTAATGAGGAGGGGTTTTTTTTTAAAGAAAGAGATGCTACTCATTCTCACTTGGATGTACGGTACGTAGCCAGTGAATTAAGCTTGGTATTTGAGATGACAGGCAAAATCATGTACCAAAAGAACACACAGGCAAACAGAAGACAGAAATATCAAAGTGAACTGCCTATATTTGCCTTGTCTCAGCAACAGCAGCAGTAGCAGATTTATATAGTTACCAATCCAGTTTCCAATCACCTACCTGGCAGAGAAAAGGCTCTCCACCGATTTCTGTGATTGATCAGAGGTCACAGACGGACTCCTTTGGGAGACTTGGACACAAGTGAAGATATAGAGTTAGACAAGGGAGGAGGGAGAGAAACAGGCAGTGGCGTTTTCTGACACTTTACTGTTTAGTTCTTAACATGGGTCTTACGTAATTCAGACGTGAAAAGCAAAAAAAAAAACACTTGCTGAAATGCACCATTAAAAGGAGAGAACATGTATTCAAGCAGCCATCTCTCCTCTCCAGGTGAAATACTTGATATCTGTGACTGGGCTTTCAGTTTGTACATTGTACTTTTTAATGGATAGGATTTGTCAATACAAGCTGCAAAATTCTGCCTTTCAACAAGAAGCACTAAAATGTCAATAATCTCACGTTTGGAACAATGCAGTGATGTTACCCAGAAAATGACAACAGACTGCCAGACAATTTATGTCAAAGGTCCCTCTGGGGGAAAATAGATGAGACAGCGTAAAGCCACTGGCTGGCTGTGTTGCACTTACCCTCTGTGAAGCTACATCGTTCCCAGCTGGAGGAGGGAGTGCTGCATGGAGAGACTCCATCCTCTCCAGCTAAGACAAACAAATTGGAAAGACTTACAAGATTGAAAATGTAAAATGCCTTCTTCTCAAAACAAGTGATTACGTCTAGCTGCAAAATCTACTTTTACATTCCTCTAATTAAAAACAGATACAGTTGTCAGTGTCAATAAATCTTTGCCCACGCTTTTTCTAACTGACAATGCGCCACGGTCAGTAGATGCGTGAGCATGGTGCTAGTCTTAGCTCCTGCTGTTGCTATGCCACGGCTGAAAAGCAAAATATTGTGTCCTTTTGTGGAAGTTGGAATATATTTTAATATAAAGCACACAGCTTTCTAAATGTTCGTCGCATCGCTGACACTGCTGGTGACGCGTGAGTGCAACCTTTCCATATCAAGCAAATAGCGTAAATGCAAATATATACATATCAGTCCCTTTTAATATCAGAAATGTCAGCCTTATAAAATTTTGCATATGCTCTTTCTACACTGTACTCAATAAATGCCTTCTACCATTAAAGCTCGTTTATTGATCTCTTCCTTCTCTATTTCACACTGATTAGCGATTGATGATTTTGAACCTCCTTTGGCTGTGGGGCTTTTTGTGATAAAGGCTGTGAAATAAATGTATAAAATTCAGCCTACTGTTGGGTGGCAGGCCATCTTCCGCTTCCTCTGACATTCCACCAGACTGAGAGCGACCCAGTCCAATGGAGTAACCTCGGTTCTTCCTGCTCCCTGACCGAGAGCTGGAGTGGGAGCCTCTCTTCAGTCCTTCACCTAGAAGTATTTTTTTTAACAGGCTGTAAGCATTTCAAGACATTTTCAACCTGGCCTGTACTTTTACTGCACATGCTTTAGAGTACTTTGACAAGTGCTTCGTTCTATTCAAACAACAGGTAGCACGAGGACTTCTTCAAATTAAATCCATATGACTTACCAGGATTGATGTATTCAATACATGTGTGTAAATACTCATTAGTATCCAGGTCGATAGGAATAAACGCTGTGTATTTGCTCAGTATATTGCAGGCTTTGCTGGTGTGAACAGCATATAGCTGGTACCTCCTGCCAGAGCCTGTGAATCACGACAAGCATACATGACTTAGAATTCTAAAATATTACATTATGTTTGTACGTAAGATTGTATGTAATGTTATGTAATTTTATTCCAGTCATACGTAGTTTTAATGATAATTAATGCAACCTTCCCGTGATATCAGTTTACAAAAACTGTAACCTAATCAGTGCTCACCATGCTCAATTTCACACTCCTTGTCTGCCATGTGCTCAAAGTCGTTTATAATTGAGCGTCCAGCCAGGTGATGGAAGGTCTCGTTCCACAGCTCCTCGTGAACCTTTTCCTCACGTTCCCGTCCGTTCAGGTAGGGCTCAATGTCAAAGACCACCTCCCACTTCACTGATTTCCCACACAACAGTCCAGACACCACAGCCTTGCAGTCACCTTTGTGCTGGTTGGCAGCACCCAGCTCTGAAGTCTGGCACTCCTGTGGGGTTTCAGCCTGGCATAACTGGTGGCCGTACCCATCTGGATCATCACAGAAGACACTTTCGTTTCATGAGCGTGTACGTGTAAAGCACACTGCGATAAAGACGCATCACTTTTAGGAACAGAATTATATGCTCACTCTCCTTTATAGGGCAGACAAAGACGTTGAGAGTGGGTATGTAAATTAACTATCTCTGACAACATTAATCACAAGGTCAGCCTTTCATGCAGATATCCACAAGACACAATAAACCTGCTACAACAAACCACTACACTTAAAGTGTCTCAGAAATGTAATACTATTACAGCCGGTCTAAGTCAGTGAACGTTCTTTAGAGACAGCTTTATAGCGGCTCAAAAAGAATTCCTCTTCATCTTCTGTCAAGTACGTTCTATTTTAACTTCGAGCCAGTACGTCAAAGATTATTAAATTAATAACTATATAACTTCTACTACTACTACGACTGCTGCTGCTGCTTCCAATTGGCAAAACAGAAACAAAATCAAAATGAAATTCAAATGTAAATCTTTCTATATTATCTTATCTAAATCCCAAATTTCTGAGTCTTAAATATCGAACACTTGCTCTGTATTTAGCCTGCTTGAATGGACGTCAACTAGCTGTTTTTGTACATGCTGCTCCTCAGGTTTCTCACCCGTCTCCTGGCTAATTTCTTGTTTTGCCATCCAATTTAGAAAAAACAAACATTCCCGTCCTCCCCTAGAGAGACCTCAGGATGTCTGTAATTTCAATCAAGCATTTAAGGGACTGAATCTTCAGACTGATTCAATCCACTGCACTTAAGCTTGAAATCGAGGACCGGTAATTTATTGTTAGAATTACCCTGTTGTTAGTTTCAAATTTAGATTCATTTCAGATTCAGATTTACAAATATTGAAATTTGAGGTTATATTAAATCCATAAATCCAAAGACTCCAAAAGCGGTTTTTGCGCAAAGATGGTTGCTTTTTTAAAAACTCGGGACAACTTTGCTTTTTTTTACTATCAAACATATGTTCAGCGAATTCAGTTTTTCCATTTTTCAGGAAACCAAAATACTTGTGCTTGTGGTCCAACCTGCGTCTCCGGTGCTGCCGACAGATGGGCTGTCAGTGGAGGATCTGGATCCATCTTCCCCGGCAGCGTTCGAAGCTGCATGCTGCTGACTGGGCACAGGAGTGTCTTGGGACTGAGGATGGGAATGAATCTCTGCGTCGGCCTCCTGCTGTAGAAGCGTCTCCTCATGAGGGACCGGCCTGTGACAGCTGGCAGAACGCCCTCTGGAAGATGTGGCGCACAAGCTTGCCAACTGTGGCTGAAAACAAAAGAAAGAAAAAGATTGCTTTTCACCATTTTATTTATTCAGATCACTTTTGCAGGTTTTAATAAAGTATGTAATCTGCTAAACATCTGGCCATTTTCAGTTCGCTCATTCACTGAAAAACAGCAATTAAAGTAATTAAATATGTATTAAAATAACATTTTGCATGAGAAAACTGGTGGAACTGGCACTTAAGACAACAGGAAATCCTAGCCATCCTGTTAACAATGAACTGAAATAATGTACATGCTAAGATACTTTAAATTTATAAAGCACAGTAAAATAACTCATTAATGAATGAGAAGGATTACTTTAGGTTTGGGAGAGGCTTCAGCTTTCCTTCCATTATGCATAGTTTTCATATATATGTATACATATAGAGAGATATATATCTTCTTTTCTGTGTGTTATATTCTAAATAAAGACAAAAGTACTACTGATTTCTAATAATTAGATTTAGATTAGATTAATTACATAGGTTAATTGGATGTTCAGATTAATTTATTAATAGAGATATAGTTTCTTCACAGCTTGGTGAATTCTGTTTAGCTTGACTAAGACGCTCCCTGAGCAATATTCAAACCTAATTACCATTCATAAATTTGGACCCTCATTACTGAGGAGAGCACATTAGTCTTTTCTGTTCTTTGATTATATTCCAGTTCAGACAAGGGTCAGACGACTGTTAATTTGTCAACACAGTCTTTTCCATGAAACGACTATATAACAATCACAGTTTGTCATGGTCAATAAAATCACACTCCTGCCTTCATCGCCATAACAGATTCTGTTTAATCTGCCTGTGTTTTCTTAAATAGAGCACGTATTATTGAGAACACATCAGTTTGGGGACACTGGTTTGTGGCCTGGATGATACAACTAAAGGACACACTGAACTACACGTAATTGCTGACCCACTTTAAAAAACTAGACCAGTACAGTACTCTTAAAAGCAAACAAGTGGCAGTCAGTTGGTCTTCACAGTGTGAGACCATACCTGGTAGTCGTTTTTCCACTGTGTCTCATGCTCTGGGCTCATCTGGCCAATTAGCTCCTGGACTTTGGCTCTCCTCAGAGGATTTTTTAATGCCACAGAGCTTGGGTCACTGGGAGTGTACACCTTCTTTGCCGGGTTGTAGTCTACGATCTGGTTGGTGCTGTATGCGCGCCTTCTTGGTGACATCTTACTATCAAACCCTGTAGATGCATGTTTTATTAAAAATGTGTCTCAACGTAGAGGAAAATAATGCAAAAATAACTTATCACAACATGTTAGATATGAATTGTAAACCAGTTTCCTACCCATGGTGTCACGTTCAGCGGTGACAGGACTGCTCTCCGTTACAGAGTCCTGGTAGGAGTCATGGAGAGCTCCTGAGGGTGCTTCCCTGTAGGACCCCTGACTATCAACACCCATCTTCAGTGGGTCCTCTTCTTGAGAGTGGTAAAACACTGAGCTGGCTGACTCAGTAGAGCGCATCATGCTGTATCGCCTCCTCTTATCCTGTTCAGATTTTTAAGTAGATGAGACAAGTGCTTTGTTGTGCTGCCTTCAACACCTACATACTTCATTAAAAAGCTATTTTTATTGTTACCCTGGGCACAAATTATCTATTTAGAATTCACTGCAAACACCTTTTACAGGTATCAGACTAGAAGTTTCAGCAAAATGGTTTATCAAATGAGCAATAACTACACATAAGTTTAGTTCAAGGTCCCTCTTTTTTTTTTTTTTTAATCTTCCAAATGCTGTTCAGAAAACAACATACAAAGTCATAGTGCATGCTGTATACTTTGAAGCAGGTGTGTGAGCACTTACAGATTTTGGGTTAGCGTGGTAGCGGGTGGTGTCGCAAACCACACAGTAGCCAATTAGACTGTCTCCTGGAAACAGGAAGGTGCTGCCCACGGGGGAAAGCAGCACTTCCTTGGTCTCAGGAAAGAGCCATTCAATGGAAATGTCACTGAGTACCGGAGACATGGTTTTCTTCAGGGACTTTATCATCTGTGGAGTAAAAAAATAAGCAAACTAATACAGCCTTTCAGATAAAATATACAGCTTCTCCCTGACCAGTACATAAAGCAACTGGCGTCTCTGAGATATGATTTCCTAATTGGAATTGGTGGCAGACACTCAGTGCTTTGAAACCACTGCATAATGGCTCTCCAGTGACCCTCAGAATAGCTGGCTGTCGTTAAGAGTGATACACAATGCTGAAAATGAGTACCTTGGGTTGCAGCCTCTCTCCGTCAGCCAGGAACTCTGCTGTTCCTTTGGAAACTGTCGCCAGTCCCTGCACCAGCCTCCTGCAAGCATTCTGTCCTATGCCGAATGTAAAACATCTGCACAAACACATTAAACACTGCAGCTCCACACAGGTTCAAGACATGTATGAGAATGGTAACAGGAGTCTTCTCAGGATGGAGATCTAAAGAAGCTCGGGAGATATTATACAAATGAAAAAAGTGTAACCACCGTAAACAATCAAATTTGTCAAGTATAGCGAAGGAAAGGACATTAGCCTAAAAGGAAATTATCTTTCATTTTGGAAAGTTGAGAGATTCTCGCTGCTGTCTAGAGTTCCCCAGGGAGGAGGTCTAAAACTGAATTTGACCGTTTTGATTCCATTTTCAGCTGAGGGATGAGATGACTAATTTCACAGCGCCAACCCCAACAAAAGTGCACGATAAAAAAACGGAACTGTCAGATTTCACAAAGGTAAAAACATTACCGCTGATATTCTGAGCAGAGATTTGTCGTCGTCTAATCTTGTCTTGCTCATTTGTAAGTATAGTGTGATAATGACCAAGCACACGTCAAGGAATTGGCCAAGCTCTGTGTACCTAATGCAATCATTTGGAGGCAGTCATCCATTAAAGGGGGAAGACAAGAGTCAATTATTTCCAAAGTAACCAGCATGAGGCTTGGATGTAAGAAGCAAAATGAAATGATTTCCCTGTTTATTGCAGATCTGTTGTGCCACTGGCGCTCACTATCAGTTGACAGCTGGCATACACATCCTGCAGGGAGCTTGCTTATGTCCTTAATGTAGTTTTACAACAGTGTTTTCTTCCTTTTTCCTTTTAATAGAGCCTGCGTAAATGTTGGATTGAGTATTTGTAGTGATACACAACAACATATGATTCATATCGGTTTTATTTTGAGACGATTATAACTCCAGGTGTCACATTATAGCCCATGGTAATCCCAGAATATGAAAAAATGTATATATTATCATTGGTTTGACGTGACAAACATCTGCTTCTATATCTACAGTGAGGTCTGAGCAGCTAACTCAGACAAATATCCAGTGTGGAGTATGTATTACAATGCCTACAGATATTAATACAATTCTGTATCAAATAGGTCACTTTGTTAATGTGTTTTGAGGCTATAACAGCCCACAAAAAGTCAATGACAATGTCAATAACAATGTTGCTTAATATTGATCTTTTTATGCTTTATCCAACGGTACAGGTTCAGGCTCAGTTACCAGCTTGAGTCCATTCAAAGTAATACTTGCCTGATATAGCGTGCGTGGCTGCGGACCAGCTCGATAACCTTGCCTGTGTTGCTGACGGCCCCATCAGTGAGCAAAAAAAGCAGGCGTGGGTGACTGCTGAACATCGGCTGCCTCAGGATCCAGTTGAGCGGTGCCAGGATGTTGGTTCCCCCCATGTCGGCTCTGATCTTCCTGATGTACTCGCAAGCTAGGGCCAGAGCGTCCTAGATTGTGGGCATAAGGTTTTTTTTTTATAAATATATATATAACTTACAAGCACCAAAAAGACGGTGAACATTTCCCACAATAAATAGAGTTTTTAGTATCTCCGTGCAGCAGCTATACCTCCTCGTAGTTCTGGCTGGTTGTGAAGAGTGACTTGAATGTAGAGCCAAAGCCTATGATGTTGAACAGGCAGCCAGGAACAAGGCTCTTTAGAATAACCACCATGGCATCCTGAGAAAAAGACAATTACCAGATTAAATTCATAGCCGCAAAATACACCAGAGCAAAGAAATGAAATGAAAAATGTTATGTGTCAAAAAAGCCTCTTCTGCTCATTAGGTGTTTAATGTCTATTCTTTTTCACTATTTCCACTGCAATACAGCTACGTCCACTGATGTCTGTTGAAGGGTAGCATAAGCCCTTTACATAGCTGTTATCAATGTAAAGGAGAGACTACACCATATCATTTCATCCATCACTGCCTCTTCACCAGCAAAGGGGCAGTTCAGAGAATATCTGCCTTTACCTTTATTAAGGGTGAATAACACACTGACACCCAATCTGCATTGTGATAAAATTCCAACTGAGGCGGATTAACAGACAAACGATTCCAATACGTAATGTTCCATAGATGGTTTTGAGGAATTCCGCAGGATTTCTTGAAAGATCAGTGGTAAAAATGTCATCACATCACTGTCAGACTCACTCCAGCTTTAAGCCCACACTCTGTAGTATCAGACACATCCAATAAAAGCCTAAATCGGAGTCAGCAGAAGACAGGGCCAGCGAACGAGCAGCCAGACAGAGAAAGACAGCCAAATAATGTGCAAACTTATTAAAAAATACCATCCTTGGACAATTCTGAGTCTCTTCGGAAATTACTGCAGTAACCTCGCTTGAAGTCACAGGAATGTAAAAGATCTATCTAACATCTAGCAAGCACGAGGAGGTGTTTGGTAAATAGTGAATGATTCGTGTAATCAATTGTGTGCATGCAGTTCACACAGTTGACTAAGCGTGTCCATTATTTCCAAAGACCACACTGTTTCTGTTACTGTTATGAGCTTCGAAAAAAGCAATTATACATTTTCAGTGTGTTTCATTTGATGCATTAACTTTTCTTTCAAAGCTGTGTGATTGAATTTGTTGTCAATTTAAGCAAAAATCTATGAAGAGAAATCCATCTATAAACAGGTCATAGTGCGCAATACGTCGCAATTCATTGTTCGTCAGCGTGTGACTTAATTTCTGAATAGATTGGCATCTTTTAAGAGAACCAAAAATAACACCGCACAATACACAGAGATGAAATACCTTCACACGGTTGATATTGACCCCGCTCATGCTGCCACTGCGGTCGATGAGGAAGATGAATTCGCCATGAACCTTCCTCAGATCTGAGCTGATAGACTTGAGATCGGGACAGAAATTCAACATGACCACAGGATTGTGGAGGATATCCTTATGGAGTCGCTTGTGAATGACATCTACCTACGAGGAATCAAAAGCAGAGGAATGGCTTTAAATGGGTTTAGATGCCATGAGACAAGTAGACTTCTTGTAAATTTGTGCAAGCTTTAATTAAACACCCTAAGAATAAAGAGACAAAAAAAGAAACAAGAGGTCAGGTCGATAGACAGAGAACATCAATTATCTCAGATGCGCAGGAAATTCCAGGCAGAATGTGGTGAGCCTTTGGAGTGTTTCCATAGAAACCCATTTTTATGGCTAAGTGCTCTCTTTCCCCTGTTTAGGTCCACTGGTCACTTAACAACCTAATCATAGCTGAGAAGTGAATGGACACACATGTTTCTCATGAGTAAACACCTAGAGGTCCCAATAGTGCAGGCTGACAAGTCACAGTGCTATTCTGATATAGCGCAAAAAAAATTACTGTGATAATGTCCACCGCTGTTGAAGTTAGGTCAGACGGGGGCTAAATGAAACCTATGTTAATCTTAAAACCATGATGTGCAGTACCATTGCATAGTGTTGTATTATCTTGGAACACATCTTGTAAGACATGACAGGGTAGTGCAACACAACCTGCATCTTCACCAGTTTTTGTTATGCGGTTGTGTTCACTGTGTATCGTGTGGCCATTAGAGCTCCTCACATGTACGATATTGTTGTCATTGTGATGCTCGTGTCACTGACCACTCACTTTCCTCTCATTGCTGGAGTCCTTCTTGGTGGCCTTGATGAAATCGCTGCGGCCATGGAGATACTCGTCGTACTCGTCCTGCGTCATGTCTCCATTCTCAATGAGCACATGTGGCAGATGAGGCTCTAAAGTGACACCATCAGTTAGGACACGCATTGCTACAAATGTCATATCCATCTCATAAAGGAGATGGATAATACCTGGCTCAAATACCGGGAATCAGCAGTGGGGAGGAATGCGTAATGTGTAGGGCAGAATAATCCTCATATTGATATGAAAATTAAGTTTATCACAGCTGGGTTTCAAGAAAACTAAATGAGATCAGAGGATTGAACAACACCAGAGGATTTGGACACTTAATTATTTTTTCCTACAGAGCAGATTGTGAGCAAATAAAGACTGCATTCTCTATTTTCTTTGTTGCTGCACACATGCACTGTATGCCTATAAGGTATCTAAACCACGCTCAGTTTGCCTGTTTACTCTGCTAGAGCTGAGCATCCATGTTGTGATTGAAACTGCAGCAGTAGCCTGACCTCAACTAAATTGCACAGCTCTGGCTGCAGGTCTGTTTGTGAACAAAGCCTTCATAAGAGGCCTATTGGATCAGTGAGGCCGGGGCTCATTCCTGCCTCTGGGAGACAACAGTTCCACATATATTGTAGGTCAAGACAGCAGTAAGGCAGAGAGGAGAACACAGGAAAGAAAAGACCTGACACTGCACACCCACACAGAGTCAGACTCCACGGGCATGTCAAATATTAATAACAGGACATTTACCGAGGAAGCATTCAGCGACACAAAGCGAGGCAGTGAATCACCTTGTCACTGATCCGATTAAACACTTAACACAAAAATATAGTGTGAAAAAAGTGTGGCAGAGCTGATACAAATAATTTCAAAATATTGTACTTGACAGTAAGCGGGAGGGACTAATTTGAGAGCCATGCTGCAAGTGAGTGCGGAGGCTGTAGACCTACCACTGGGGTAGATGAGGATTGTGACAGGACAGTCATAGGTGTACTTGTCAGCCAGAGTGATGACGACGCTGGTGGCAGAGCGGGCCAGAGGGTCTGCGTCAGCTCGGATGGCATGAGAAGGGCTCTCCACACCTGCACAGCGAATCCACCAAAAGAGATCAACAAACGACTGGCTCCACCTCCAGAAAGGTCCCACTCAGGGTTATTACTCTTTAGGCTCCTCTGTTCAGTCGAGCCCCAGAAACTTAGGTGTTGTGTCAGTGTCCCAAGGTTGTCATCTCCAATTGGTTGGATACTGTTTTTTTTTTCCAATTGAAGAATATTTCAAAATTTAAAACGATGGTGTCAAAGGCTGAGCTGGGGGTGATTATTCCAGGCCTTTAATTCTTCCTGCTTAGATTATCGCAATTCACTTTTATTTGTCTCAACAAAACTGGCCTCAATTATCTTCAGTCTGTACAGAATGCTGCTGTAAGGCTCTTAACCAGTACAACGAGAAGAGCTCACGTTTTATCGTCATTTCATTGGTTTTAGAGTTCAGTTTAAAGCCTTGGTGCTACCTTTTCCTGTACTTGAAACCTCAGGTCTTCTGGCCAGAGGCTCCAAGAATTAGTTTAAGTATAAGAATAAAATGGCTTTGGACAATTTGGGACTAAGCAATGGTTTTGTAAATCATATTTGATGTCATGCATGCTTTCATCCCTACTTTTTCAGCTTCGATAAATCAAGGCTTTTCCACATAATAAATGCAAAACAAAAACAGTTCAACTAAGTGAAAACTAAACTAAATCTAGTCAGTTCCTCAAATTAAAAATAGTCATGTACTCGTATAAAATGTATAACAACTATAATCTATAATATCTATAATAACTCCCCACTTCAACCAGCAGCACGGGAAAGTGCACAAATTTCAACTGATGTAGATTCCACAGATGCATTTTGTTCAAGTGCTCATGCCTTATAATAACACCAATACTATTCTTTACTGTATACAACTAGTATTGATTCATTCTCTGACCTGCGAGGAGATACGGAGCCCTTATCTCCAGCTGGAAGTTGAACTCGTAGTCCATAGAGTTGATGGTCTCCTCCTCCAGCAGTGAGGCCAGAAAAGGCTGAGAGGAGTTCGGGGTTTGATCGTGAGGGCTTGAGACACAGGTATGCCGGTCCCGCCTAAAAGTGGAGAACAACTTCAATCAAATGGAGCCATCTTGAATAAACGTACATAACAGTCAAACAGACATTTTCCATCAGTCGCCAACATGTCAAATATTCAACGACACCATATTCAACGCAGAGACATTGGCGTTCTTACTGTTTTCATGACTTACGCTCTGGAGAAGTTCGGCGACAGCCCCTGCTCTTCGTTGATGGTCCTCTGAACCCGAGGCGTACACACTGGTGGGGATGAGACCCTGATGCCCCCACTGGGCAGGGTGGAGAGCTCAGAGGAGGTGCTAACCAGAATATGGACCGTCTCCATGGGAGGGATGATCCCGAGGTTAACCACAAACACTGTCCTCTCCAAATCCTCATCCATCACTATGTGTCCTGTAACAAAAAAACTACATTAATTGAACACGTTTTCTAAGTATTTCTGAGTATATAAATCCTACGACAGGGTTTTCCCTAGGTGTTCAGAGGGCTTAGACGGTGTCTGGGTTTCAACGTTTTCTCCTTAGTTTGTGGAACACTTAGATGCAGGAAAATCTATACTTTCACATCATTTTGGACCTTTATTATTACCATATCTGTGTTCAATAATTTGGAAACACTAGATAAACCATATCATAAATAAACAACATCCAAAAAGGTTAAAAACAACTAAGTTTGTTAAAGAAATCAAATGGAGACCAGCTGTAGCCATTAGAGCTACAAGAAGTCGTTTCTGATGCTCTCCGCATTGATTTTACAATAATTTGGCTTAGATGGAGCCCAAAATGGCTTGGTGCTGCTCCTAAGCCTTGTAATGGTACGGAAAACCCTGTATGATTCAATTTTTTAAATCTCGGTCATTTTTTAAAATGATCTTTGATTACCACTACAACTTTGGAGGCCTCCATTAGATGTGTTGCAGCAATCCAAACGACAGTCTTCAATTTTTGTCTTGTCTTTAATTTGCAGTGTTATTATCTGTGTGGATATCATCGCCTCAAACCCCACAACAATGGAATTTTCCTCAAGAGGATAGATGAAGATTCCTAAAAGACAAAAAAAGGCACATAACCGTGTTAGGTAACAGGGTGCATTTAGCCTGACAGAGGTCAGATCAACCACACAAATGTCCTGAAGCATACTCACCCTCGATTGCATGATCCTCAATGTTCTCATAGGTCATAGAAGCTGTCATGGCCAGAGTATAGCCCCTGACACAGGATGTGATGTCTGAGACACTGAGGGGCAGAGCGCTCCTAGTCTCCTTGTTAATGAGTCCAGGCATGCTGCTGCTTTTAAAATTCTTGAAAAAAAAAAAAATCATTAAATAATAACAGTATGTCAGCAAGTCAATGTCTGTTCTTTTGTTCTCCTTTCAAACATCAAACGCGCAATAAGGTCTCATTGCAGACCCTAAAACGAGATGAGATTGATGCCCATTTAGCCCAGCAAGTTTTCTAAGTATCAAAACCTCGATCATTTCAAAGACATGGCAGAAACTCAAGGAGAACTAGTATGGGGGACAAAGGTTCATTGAGTATTTAGTTATAATTCAGAGGAAATCATTACAGCAATAAACCAAATTTACGGTGAGAATATCATTACAACACACCAAGACAGAAAAAAAAACACAATCATGGGCTGCCGTTTGAGGGGAAAAAAGGACAAAACGCAACTATTAAAATATGGTAGAATGCAGCCTAATCATGTAAGAGATACATTAAAACAATGCGCTGCTTCAAGCGGTGTCACATTGTGAATGCAGTCTCCTCTAACAGCAATCTTGCTTATATTGCTGTCAAGGGTCTGTGTCTGCTGCACGACCAGAGCCCCAGCACGGGCTTGATAGGAAGCGTTATGACGAAAGCAATTTCCATAGAGACAGCTCTGCTTGCTTGCCTGCAGACTGACCAGTCTCTAAAGTGTGCCATCACTTGTAATACAGTGGGATTGAGATTGAGATTAAAACACCAGGCAGTCACTTTTCTCTACAAAAATCCTGTTTAATTTAAAACAAATTCAAAGAGGCTCAGCTGCCTCCACAAACAAGATGCGATGACTTAAATACTCGTGCTCCCATTAAGCGCGGTAAGCACTTCTGAATTTACTAATTCGCGCACAAATTAAATCAGTCTTTATGATAGTCATACAGGGTTTTATGCACCAAATGGTTATTTATGGTGAGGAAAAGGTCATACAGATACAATTGGTGTTTTGTTATGTCTCAACAGTGCCATCATGTGTCCAGACAAACACAGCTGGAGATGCAGACAGAGGAATACAGCCCTTTGTACATCTATAGAAACAATTTGCACATAACTAATTATAAGACATCGATATATCATTTCAAACAAGGCATAAAATACTGTCCTATATATAACTTGATCAAAATTACATTTTTGAAAGACAGGCAAAGTAGGCATCATGCTTTAAAAAACTCATTCGCAGTGACGGCACTGGCAGGTGTCTGTTTTTTCCAGCACATCTTGATGCTTTTTCATCTTATAGTAATTAGTGTTTAAAGTGGCAGTCCCAGGGTGCCTCTTTCCTCATTGCTCTGGCACATGAATCATCCTTCCTTCCTCTGGGGTAGCTGAAAGATCACCAAACCATCAACTCTCAACATTTTTTTATCAGCATTGCCATACTCCTCTGCACTCATTACTGTCAAAACTGTGAGCAGTGTTGTGCTAACCACCTGTTGAAACAGAGTGCCTGTTGGTCTGTAGATCGACATGCATCACTGGTAGTTTTAATCGTTGTCTGGCTGACCTTTTCTTTATTTAAACAAATGACAGTGATGTGTAATATATGCATGATCAGTAAGAACAAATAGAGAGAGGCAGACTGCGGCATTAAAATGCATCTGATCTCATCACAGTATCTGCCTCATTATCTTACCTTTCATTTGTGTCAACTGGGTATACAGCGAGGATCTCTGTCAGAAGTCCACTTATCATGAAAGATATTCTCCTCCTCGCCGACCTCTCTCAGCTCCCCTTTTTTGTTCTCTCACTCTCTCTCTCTCTGTGGCGTAGAGGGAATAGAAGTGCTGCCACAGGTGGCAGAAACTACAGATGCAGCAGCCACATCGTTAGTTAGATGAACAATGCAAAGATAGGGAAGGTAGGTAGCAGCCGCTGAATCAGTTCAATCAAGCACAGCAACATGTGGTTACAAATACTGTTTCATTTATTCTCTCCTCCTCCTCCTCCTCCTCCTCCTCCTTCTCCTCCTCCTCCCTGAGGCTACTGGAGTTAGAGGGTTTTCAGAGAGAGAGAGAGAGAGAGAGAGACAGAGAGAGAAAGAGGGGCTGAGACACAGGGTCCACTTCTACCAATAAACATCCCCTTTCCCATCCCCTACGCATTCAAAGCATCAGCACCACCCACTCACACCAGCCCTCGCTGAAACGATGGCAAGAAGAACCATTCAGGTATCATTTTTGATAGCTAGGGATCAGGGTAAATGGCTGGAGGTTAGACAAATAAAGCCTAGGGGGAATCGATGGGTAGTAGGTGAGGGAACAGTGCATGTCCCCCTCTTATCACACATAATCTCTCTCTCTTCCTGCCCGTCTTGTTTTTATCTATTTCTTCATCTTCCTCTGGAAAGCCCTTAATGTTTCAAATCCAGTGTGGGTGTTTTGGCTGTCTCTTTGTTTTGTGATCACTTGGTTTGATCCATCTGTTTTCTTGCAAGGTTACCATGACAATTAATATGTGTTTATAAAGTCATTTGGTAGTCCAGAGAATGTTATATGTGTGTGTGTGTGTGTGTGTGTGTGTGTGTGTGTGTGTTTGTGTGTATGGGTGTGGGTGGGTTGACTGAAACTCAGCATCCGCCTCCAAATTGAATTAACCTGCAGCCAATAAAACTCTGTCTGTACACCCCCATCCCTCTCGCTGCCTATCTGTTGCTCATTGCCTCTCAAACACGGTCACACACCATCACACACACACATTAACACACATGCACACACATTTACTTTCTTAGCCAGAGAGTATGAAGGATAAACACAAAGCTCACTTCAATTTAAATGGTGGAGTTTAGTTGTTTATTTTTTTTATACTAAGACCACAACTGACAACTAAAAATATGATTCTAATTATTTCACATCTGCCAGGAGGTGGAAAATAAATTGCTCACATCACACCTCCAAGCTGATTAAATGTAGAATTTATGAAACACAAAGCTAATGTGAAATACGTCACATTTAGTATATCTTAAGAACTGAATATGAACTGTTTATTGCTTTTAATGTGTAAAAAAAAACCTGATCATAGGGGTTGGCAGATTTCAGTATGTCCTCTCTGATGGGTGTGTCACATGGTTCCCTCTAAAAACAGGGTGGGAATACCGCGGTGCCTTCCCTGAGCCTCGTAAAACTGTAGAATTTGGACTACGTTTAATTTATTTTCCGTTGGCGTAAAACAGACACGGGGGATGGCGTGTATAATTTCATCTATGTGACAATCAAACATTAATAATAATATTTTACGGGCGACATTAATTAAAGAGAGAGGCGAATAATTGACGGCACGTTTATCGGTATTTCTGCGACTTTCATCTCAAAATAAGTCAAGGAATTAGCTTTGTTTTTTTTTTTGTTTTTTTGGATGATTGCCATTGTAAAAACCATTATTTCTCCAGTTATGTTTGCGACTTTATTTGTTTGCTTCTCGTGGCCCAAGTCCTGCAATGGTCATACGTCCGATCTTTTGAATGCATCGTCAGTGGTGTGGTCCAGCGGGTTGCGGTTGGCTCAGGTCGGGACGGCGGCACGTCGTCACTATACTTTCACGCACATCACTCACGTTCTCATCAAACTTTTTTGATGAAACTGTCGGTCGTGTGGAACGGAGAACAATTAAGGTCTGAAGATGTCAGAAGACTCGTGGGCGCTTGCAGTCGATGTACAAGAAGCTACTACGACTGTACCCACCATACAGGTAAGTTTTTGATAGGTAACCGGCGGCTCCAAAAGTCAAATCGAACTTTCCTATCGACCGTTAGCAGGCTAGCTGAACCTGCTACCTAGCCTGTTTGCTGTCACAGCAAAATGGCTTGCTAACTCACACACACGCACTTTGTTGCATCTAAATGGTCAGGTAATAAAATGTGTCAAACTTTATTTTTCTCTGGTCAGTTTGACGTCTCAAAGAAAATGAGCCGACTGGGTGGTCCACGAAACTTGAGAGCAGACATAAACGGTAATGAAATTAATTGATATATCCGTTAACGTGTTCGCATAGTTTGATCTTTAACACGTGATGGTGTTTGGCGGATTTTTGGTGGGTTTTTTTTTTTTTTTTTTTTTCTTTTTACCCCTCACCTGTTTAGGAAACATCGTACCGAAGAAGTCCGAAAACAGGAGAGGAGGAGGAGGAGAAGAAGAAGAAGAAGAAGAAGATGGGGACAAAGTGGACCATGATGATAAGATTGACCGGGCTGAACAGTCATTGTTGAATAAATTAATTCGGCACACTCTGGTGAGGAACAGGAACCAGGTGGAGGTTCTGCAGCGGGACCCCAACTCTCCTCTGTTTTCTGTGAAAACATTTGAGGAGCTGAGGCTGTGAGTTTGCTGTTAACACGTCTTGCTGCTCTCAAACACATTTTCGCACTCAAATGTTCCTAAAAAAAAAAAAAAAAAAATCCATCCACGTTAATTTTGTCTTGATGTTCTGCAGGAAGCCTGAGCTCCTGAAGGGAGTGTACAGCATGGGTTTCAACAGGCCATCCAGAATCCAGGAGAATGCTTTGCCCATGATGTTGGCTCAGCCGTAAGTTCTTTTTTTCAAAGTTATTTTCTTAAGTTGAGTCACCCTTGCCTTGATTTATTCACTTATTAATATGGCTTTTGATCAAATATCTTTGGTGCAGAAGGTGGCTTAAGGCATTTTGTTATTTATGGTACTGGGGATTTCAGGGACTTGATTAAGCATTTTAAGCATAAGCAAGTTTGACATTCATAAATATTTTCATGCAATTATCTGGGAACAGGTCCGTGTCTGATCATTATGCGCACGCCTCTGAGCTAAGGTACCAACTTGCTAAAAACTAAAATAAATACAAGGACATATCTGTAAAACTAGGCCAGTGATTTAGCAAACTTTACTGCGGTTTTGAAGGTATTTTTGGATCTTTCTGGTATCCTTGTTCAATTTTTACAGCACAAACTAATCCTGAACTAATGTTTTCCAAAAAACGAATGTGTTAATACTTTTTCTAGTCTTCAGAGACTAAGTTCTCCTAGAATATCTTCATAATAATTGAAAGTGTCTTTAAACTTGCTGATGCTTAGCTCTTTGACTGAGATTTTATAGTAATACAAGGGACAAGCTTAGTCTGGGAGCACTGTCATATAGTCAATTTGTCACTTAATTGACTAGTTTATTGACAGAAATAAAAGAATATTAGTAACTGATTTTGCTGAATTTTACCAATATTGATTTGGCTTAAAATTACATATAATTTCAGATTTACTTTTTGCAAATAGCCCATTTATTTTTTTCCAACTCAATTAAAAAGCTTGCATAATTGTATTAAAATATTTTATATTAGGTTAATTTGTAATGAGTGGACTTACTGTAGTTATGTGCTTTATTTTCTTTGCTTTCAGACCTCAGAATCTGATTGCCCAGTCACAGTCTGGTACAGGTAAAACTGCTGCTTTTTCTCTGGCCATGCTCAGCCACGTAACCCCAGCCAATAAGTGGACCCAGGTGCGCACAGCTTGTAATCTACAGAGCAAGTCCCTGTCCACCATCAGCTGTACATTCTGAGATATTTTCACATGCCGTTTGTTTCTTCCAGTGCCTTTGCATATCTCCAACATACGAGCTCGCTCTGCAGATCGGTCAAGTAATAGAGCAGATGGGGAAATTTTATCCTGACGTGAAACTGGCATATGCTATTCGGGGAAACAGAAGTAAGAACAGTGTGATCCTATTAACCAGATAATCACCTTTAGTGTAATTTGCTCTAAGGTGACATTTCAGCATGTTATAGGGTAACCAATTTTGGTTGTATATTTCTCTGGCTTTCTGCATCTGTTCAGTGGAGCGAGGGGCAAAGTTGCAGGAGCAGATTGTCATTGGAACGCCAGGCACGGCTCTCGACTGGTGCACCAAGTACAAGCTGATTGACCCCAAGAAGATTAGTGTGTTTGTGCTGGATGAGGCTGATGTGATGATCACAACACAGGGTCATCAGGACCAGAGCTTTCGCATCCATAGGTGGGCTATTTTAATGTTATCTGTAAACTTACCTACTAGAGATGTGCATCTCCTTCACTGAGGTTGACGCGATACGCATCTGGATACCTATGAAGCTAGCAATGCAATTGACCTGTTATTGCAGTGCAATATGACTCGACACATTTTGAGTCAACGTGATGCAAAAGAATTAGATGCTGTGTGATTGATTCAGTATTGGAACAGTTCTTTAACAGACAGCAAGCCATAACTTAACTACAAAAGTGTCACATCACTTCACTCCAGAAATTTCTTTCTCTGGTACTGGAACGCAGTAAACATCTTGTGTTTTTTGACTCATAACAAACACTTATCCCTTCCACAAACAGGCCTTTTCACAAGCGACAAAAGAGAAAATAAAACCAGGACATCACCTTATATTAGTCCTTCTTGTTCTGTTTCCAGTTACACTTTTGTAACTTTGCCACCATAGCAGCTTAAAGCTCTTAGAATTGAGACACTCTTGAGAATACACTTTAGAGAGAAGGAATGAATCTAGCAGTAAAAATAAAATTATTGGTCACATGTCTCAGTAATAAGGAAATAGTGCCTCAACTAATAAATGTATATAATAAATAAATCAGATTTTACTGATTTATAAAGACGCAAGAAATGATGCTTCTTAATTTCATCCTACAATGTATCTGATGCACACTTAATCGGAGCCTCACATCTTAAACTTTTATTCCAATGTATTGATATGAATCAGTGAATCTTACCATCCCTACTACATACTGATAATACTTTAGAAACAAATGCAAACACTTTTTTTCAAGGTTCTTTTGTCCCTGGTCTCAATGTTTTCAACATGTTCCTTATACGGATGAAGACTGCTGTCAAAGGACTGTCAGATGCTCCTTTTCTCTGCAACCTTTGAGGAGTCAGTGTGGAGGTTTGCACAGCGTGTGGTCCCTGACCCCAATATCATCAGACTGAAGCGTGAAGAGGAGACACTAGACACCATCAAGCAGTTCTATGTGGTCTGTAAGGAGAAGGAGGACAAATTCACTGCCCTGTGCAATTTGTATGGGTGTCTGACCATTGCACAAGCCATGGTTTTCTGTCATGTAAGTCAGCTGTGCTAACCTTGTTTATTAAACCATTTAAAAAGCAGCTAATATCGATCCTTCACATGATTACATTTCTATTCTGGTAATATATTCCAAATGTAATATGAGCAATCCAGCTTAGCTAATGAGTTTTCTTTAGACCCGCAAGATGGCTGCCTGGTTGACTGCAGAGCTGTCCAAAGAGGGCCACCAGGTGGCTCTGCTCAGTGGGGAAATGACAGTGGATCAGCGAGCCGCTGTCATTGAACGGTTTAGGAACGGCAAGGAAAAGGTGCTTGTGACCACAAATGTGTGCTCCAGAGGTATGACAGATTAAGGCTACATCCACACTAATACTTTTTCATTTTAAAAACGTGTTTTAGCAAAGTTTCAGAAATCTCTGAAAAATAATTGCGATTTGCTTGAATAACAACTTGCCTGTTGTGTATGTACTCCGTAGTAGCATGATAAAATGCAGAATTTAACTGCACAACAGCTGCTCGCAGAGACATCCTGGACAGAAACACCTGTAATTCAGTATCCATGTTAAAAAATGGCTGTTAGTCAAGGCTGGCCTTAATGTGTAATTAGTGAGAAGATCCAACCAGGCAGTGAACTTTCTGTCTACGTTTTCAAATGTTTATTTTGTCCGTCCACATTACAATGCAACACCAGAGATTCCAAACTGAAATGGGGTAAGAAATGTTTTCCAAAATTGTGTGGAAGCTTAGTGTAAATATAGCAGAACTTACACGTTTTAAAAAAAAAAAAAAAAAAAAAAGTAAAAAGTATTAGTGTGGATATAGCCAGAGAGTATTTGGTATTGAAATGTATATGTTGTGAGAAGAGTATAAATACCTCAAACCTATGTGTGCTTACGGTGATTACAGGTATCGATGTTGAACAAGTGTCTGTCGTGATCAACTTTGACCTCCCAATGGACAGAGATGGGAATGCTGACAATGAAACATACCTGCATCGGATCGGCCGCACAGGGCGCTTTGGCAAAAGGGGATTCGCCGTCAACATGGTCGACAGCCAACTCAGCATGGATCTCATTAACCAAATTGAGATGCATTTCAGTATGTTGTTGTTTCCTTCAGTTTAATACTTAGTATATAAAACAGCAGGCACTAAGAACTTACAGGACGTCTCTTTTCTCTGTTCCTCCCACAGACAGAAGAATCACAAAACTTGACACTGAGAATCTTGAAGAAATGGAGAAACTGTCGAGCTGAATGCTTTTTAATATGCACTGCCGGTTACTGAAGCAGATAGACGTGGTACCTCAAATTTGACTTGAGTCCTTTTTTAAAGGGTTTATTGTTTACAGACGTTTCCTTTATAGCACTAATTGCATGTATGTTTTGACCTGGATTTAATTTGATGTGTCATTTGATGATTTGACTGTTAAGTCTTTAAAATGAGTCTCCTCGAGACTAAAAATTAACCACTAGCTGTTAAAACAGCATGAAGAATGGTGGCAGTAGCACTACCTTTAATTGTTTGCAGTGTTGTTTGATTTCCTGACGTGGAGTGAACATTATAATAGAATGGGTGGGGTATCTGATGTCTCATCCATAGATGTTTGCATGACTTTATCAAGGTTGAGTTGAGATTTTAAAAAATCCTTAAGTGACTTGAAGCTATTTAGGTTTAAAATGCCTACTGTATTTCAGCATATTGGTAGTGGACTGTTGGTTTCCCTGTTACTTAGTGTTCAGATATCAGATTGTGAGGCCATGCCAGTTGTTTAGGTTTTGTTTGGAACAAAAGACCACTGGAAAAAAAAAACTGTTGTATTGGAAATGCTGTATGGCAGCTTTAGCTTTGGTTTTGGCCCCTTTATCAAGCTTGTTATGCAACAATGGATCGGTTGTCTCGCCTTTATTGAACTTGACAGTTAAACATTTCAATAACTAATTGAATTATAAACACAAGCAGCTGAAATCCCTCTATTCTCTGCACTTTATAGTGATTGTATGGTGTTTAAAATAAATATTTCAGAGTAAGCAGGAATTGTGCCTTTTTTAATTTTTCAAAGACATCTGATTTAGTTATAGTACCACTTACAAAAATCATGGTGAAATATATCTTACTGATACAGAAATAATTTTAATCCATTTGGTGTAAACATGCTGAGTTCTTTCTCAGAGTAGGATGATTACTTCAAACACTTTGTGGTATACAACAGATTCCTTTCCTCTTTCGGCTACGCGTTGCTTCTGTTTAGTCTAATAAATTAACACGTTTAAGGATAAAATTAGGGCTAATTGTTCATAGTCGTGTCTAGATAATAAAAGCAGAGCAGAACTCGTGTGTATATATATATGGTAATATATAATATATAGGGATGAACTTAACTAGTAGTGAACTGAACAGCCTCTGCAGCCTATTTATAGGCTTAATTTGGATCAGATACGGATCAGACAGTACAGGAAAGTTATTAAAAAATGGGATCATGTAACCTCGTGGCCTGTTGACATGTGGATCACTGCTAATGCTTTGAATACCTGCACTACTGCAACCATCAACATTTGTATTTGTCAGCACATCCGAATCCTTGCCAACTGACATTTTAATCGAAATCTTAAGTCGTTAGCTAAAGAAGTAGAAATAGTAGTAGTTTATTTCCAACGTGTAAAAAAACAAACCAAAAAAAAGAAAGAAATGGTATCCTAAAATAATCATACTGAATCGAGAGAACACAACTGTCTTTATAGGTTGTCTGTGTATTATAAAATATGTGCTTATCTGATATATTAGGATTACTTTGAGGTCCATGTGCAAAATTTAAGCCAAACGAAATGAATTCAATGTAATTAACTTGTCTTGTATTTGCTTTCAACACAATAAGACTAAAACGTCAATTCCAACGACTGAACTGTACTTGAAAGCAGTATTTTAAGCTCACTCCTCGTCCACGACAGTGTCATTTTGAAAGATGCACAGCACTGATCTGTTCAGTATGCCACACTGGGCCAGAGTCATGTCCATGTCTGTGAAGGTCCTGCGTGGGACATCCATGGTCTCAATGGAAGCCTCTCCAAACGCGGTTCCATACTTGGCCTCTGCACTAGCTTTCACCTGGAGCAGAGTGTCTGTTGGGTAAAAATGCTGCTGAAACCTCTGACCACATGGTTCTCGGATGGCCAGGAGCAAACAACCAGCGGCACCAGCTGAGTGGGTGGCTGTGGGTTCTTTGGTCGTTAATGGTCCTGGGTCTGGTGGCTTAGGCGAGACCACGCGGTGCCCGTCAGTCCTCTTGTCTGTCTCAGAGCTGCTGATGTTGGTCACAGTTCTTCCTGTGAGTAGATGTGGCTCCGACAGGCTGAGGTTGGACATCGCTTTGTCCAGGCTTATCCCAGCACCCAACTCCGACCGACTCCTTTCTATGGAAGGAAGGACCTTATACTTGTTTAAAGACTGCGGTGGAGCAGCGGGGACGTGATGCAGCATCTGCAGAACTTCATCCTGACTCAGCTGGCTGGTCTGCCACAGCACGGGCTGAGACTGGGAGCGGAGGTTTCTGTCCGGTCTACCATACACAGGAGATTTTGGAGACACGGGTGGCCTCGGGTTGCTGTCTGTGCTGTACATGGAGTCGTTCGCGGTGGGTCTGCTTCGCCCTTTAGAAGACTTCGGCCTTGTTAAATGCATTAATAACAAGATTCTGGGGTTCGTTCTTGAACCGGGGATGAGGAAGAACTCGGGTTGTTTCTTGACCTCAGTCCTTCACAAAAAAAAAAGTAAAGAAAGCTAGCGACAAACCAACTACAACATAGTCTCTATCCGCCTTTAGGAAATGGTGTGAAGCTGGAGCAGAGGTTAAGGCAGTCGTAGAAGCTGTTATAATACATGGAGACACAGATACATAGCGAAAAGTAGAGGCTAAACACTTAAAATACCGTTTATGCGCAGTACTTTTTTTACTCGCTTTCCATCCAGCTTCAGCAGGAAGTCCTCTGTAGCGTCACCGAAGTTACCATGACATTCTGGTTGCCTTAACAACGAGCTGTGGGTGGAGACATGTAACCCCCTGGTGTCGGAAGTAAGCAACTGCAAAAGTCTTTGGCAACTGCGTTCAAACTAATGAAACACACTGTCCTCAGGATGGAATTATAAAAACAGGATATATTCAAAGTTTGACATACCAACATTTATTGTCACATAAATTCACGACAAAGTGGATCTTATTAAGTTACACTCTTATGTAACCTACGGTTTAACTTCGAAATAACATACTGAGTAATATATAAAGTACATTCTCACAAAATAAAACACAATTAGCTTCAAACGATGTATATTCAATTACATTTTTAGATACAGTAGTAACAGAACACGTGGACTGTCTTAGCTATAAACATAGCATATTTCATCATTTGTAGACTGAATGAAAAGATTATATACTTTTGCTTCATGATTTCAACATTTCCAACAAGACTACATATTCAACTATTACAGTTGGGTGGAAAGGAAAAAAAGAAGAAAAACATTTGGTCAGAGTAAACCTTTCTCAGCATTTGGTATAGCCATTTCATTCCAAAGCACCATGAATGCATGCATGTTTTTGAAAATTCAAATTCTTACTTTCCCATGACATTTTGTCTTGTTTGGCACATTTAGGTGTTTGTCATTCAAAACTATCTTTTATCTCACAGCCATCGTATTTTATGCAACATATTGCATTATGGTATTATCACGTAGTGTCAGATCATCTTGTTAACGGTTTGTATTATTTGTACATTAGCTCCCAAAGAATTATCATCAATTAGTTCCACACCAGTGCAATATTTTTGGATACACAATAAAAAACCAATCAGTTGTTAATAGTGAACAAGGACTACTGGACTTTACTGTAGGCCCCTTCTTCCATGTAATTAAAAAATACATCTAAAGGCAAAAGCTGAATTGAAAATGATCAGTCAGGGGTGCAATGTTCAGATAGAAATAAGCATGCCACATTATAAGCAAAATCAGTTTTGTATTGAAATCTAGGAATGAAGTAAGTAATGATTCAAGTAGTAATGATTCATTGATATTATGTGTCTCAGTAGTAGTATGTGGTAAGTACCCACAAATTTTTGGGTATTTGTGGCCACCACAGTATAGATAATACACGACCCTTCAATGCAAAAGAGGAGGAGCAGCTAGCTTGACAGCCCATCACCTGACAATGTAATGTAAAGTATAAAGTGTCAAACAATAGTACTCCTTGCTCTCTAAGGTAAGTCAAGCAGGTTACGTTGAGCATAAAGGTCCTCTGTAATCTGGTACACCTCAGAGATAAGAGGCAGGGCTTCCCCTAGCATGGCTACAACCTGATCCGGTGGGCCTACATTCATTACTTCAAAGAAAGCTGGCCGCCCGGGGAGCATGCAGAATGCCATGCCTGCAGCTTTACGGACCACCCAAGGATGGTGCTGGGCAAGGGACTCATTATAGGCCTCTGCACACATGACCGATGTCTTGCTGTCCTCAGTGCTTGTGCGAAGGCGTTCGAGGAAGAGCTCCAGCCACCTCAGTGCACGGTGGAGCCTCAGCAGGGTACGGCAGCCTGACTCTGGGTGGCTTCCTCTCTTGGTCAAGTCCACTAGTTGATTGTCCATTTCATATTTCACCATCGACTGGACTGTGACATACTGAGAGCCGTTCTCGCCATTGAGGAAGGTGACCAGGACCTGGATTTTGTTGACAGCATCTTTAGAAATAAAGCCAAAAACACTTCCCAAGCTGTTCAGAAACCTATTAGAGAGATAATGAGAAAACACCATTAGAGCAGCTCTACAGGTCTCTTAACAGTTCAATACAGTAAAAGGAAAATACAGTAAGTTTACACAGGAATTAATTCTAGGTGTTCCTGTTTGACAACGCACACTTACTTTACAAGACCACGCCAGCCAGCAACGTAGTGTTCGACAAAGACTTCTTTATTTTCTGACAGACATAACTTGAAAGTGTCGAGCACTTCTTGTAAGCAGAATTTCTGGTCCTCCGCTGCCACAGGACCAGCCATGGTTGTCTATGTGTAGCTTAAGTGCTGCCGAAAGGAACAAAAAAAAAAAAAAAAAAAAAAAAAACAGCAAATGAATGAGAAAATGTGTCCAACAGATTCCAGAGATTGTTACAGGTGTAGCGTTACGTTCCTAGCTAACCAAGAAAGACCGCGTGAATAATAGCACTTTACCTTTAGGTAAACTTCAAAGTGAAAGCATTTCTTTCTCCTCGTCTCCATAAAACGTCGGGTCACTCTTTGCTCTAATCTACGTCTACTGCGCATGCGCGACCCGGAAATTGCCGGTTCTACCTTCAAAAGAAAAGCGTTTGGACCGGACTAATTTTTTTTTTTTTACATGCAGCAATAAGTAAACTTTAAACATTTTCACATTCATCCAAATAAATTGCCTGTTTGGGGGAAATTAAAGTAACGAGATGCGCACTCTATTGCATTGCCCAACTCATTTTATGCTGGTGTGATTGTCCCTTCCCATTATCATTTACTTTGTATTAATCTGAGTAAAAGGAGAATACATCACGCAGGCAGAACACGGACAGCTAGAAAGGGGGCCGCAAGGTATACGTCGCGTTTCTCACTGGGGGGAATGTATAGTTGATTTTTGGTAGCGACCGACATTAAAATTGTAACTTGTACTCAAAACAAAATATACGGTTTACGAAAGGTAGTTTTATTTTGAAGGTTGTTTCCGGATGTTTTTCATTTTATTACGGTCAACTCGACGCTACTCGGAAATTCTGGGTTGATGGTTCACATGTATACAAGTTATACAATAAGAATTTCTTTTTGAATAAGACGCACAACGAGAAATATCGTGTAGCCCGTGTTGCCTGAGTGTCATCCATCTATCTACATTCAGCAGGCTGTCCTGAAATGCCTGAAATAAAAGTAACACCACTGGGTGAGTGCAGCAGCTAGCTAGCATCTGCTAGCTCGTCAACATTGAATGTGTTAAACTTTGTCCATTTCTGCCCGTGTCTTCAAGTGTTTGGCTCTATTAAGACTGTGATGTCGTTGTCTTTTCTACTACCGTGTCATAAAATAGCGTTTAATTTCCACTCCTTACTTGTTTAGCAGGTATTAGCCGGAATTCCAAACTCAGTTGACTTATTGGTGAATCTAATGAGTGTTCATTCATTTTTAACGCCTCACTTTTCCCTCTCCAAGGTGCTGGACAGGATGTCGGACGCAGCTGCATCCTGGTCTCCATTGGAGGCAAAAACATAATGCTTGACTGTGGAATGCACATGGGATACAATGATGATGTAAGTGAAGTTGCTAATGAACAACCACGTTTTGGATTCTGAAGAAAATGACGTACAGTATAACCCCGGTTTATTACCAATCTTTTTTTGTCCTCACAGAGACGATTTCCAGACTTTTCATACATAACCCAAAATGGCCGTCTGACAGAGTTCTTGGACTGTGTGATCATCAGGTTTGTTGTCTGACTGTCGTTAGTGTGCCATTTTCAGTATGTTTTCACACACCTCCGCTTTTTCCCCTCTCAGCCATTTCCACCTGGACCATTGTGGTGCACTGCCCTACATGAGCGAGATGGTGGGTTACGACGGACCTATCTACATGACCCATCCCACCAAGGCTATTTGCCCCATTTTGCTGGAAGACTTCCGTAAAATCACTGTGGATAAAAAGGGCGAAACAAACTTCTTCACCTCACAGATGATCAAGGACTGCATGAAGAAAGTGATACCTTTGAACCTCCACCAAACTGTTCAGGTGCAGAGCTGATATCATTTTGATGTGCCCAGGTATCCATCTGTTTATCGTCCCTGCACCAGCTGTGCGTCTCTTTTGATGGTAAATAAAGTTGTTTGTGTTGACGGCAGGTGGATGATGAGCTGGAGATCAAGGCGTACTATGCTGGCCATGTTCTGGGAGCTGCTATGGTTCACATCAAAGTGGGATCAGAATCTGTGGTCTACACTGTGAGTGTTAACAAGTCTGCACTGCGTTAGACTGAGTGAATTTGACAATGACAGCCATAATAATTCAAACTGTTTTTCAATTTTAGGGGGATTATAACATGACACCAGACAGGCATTTAGGGTAAGTGGCGCTTATAGTGTTTAATGATTATTTGCCGGTGTATATGCCTAAATACTTGATGGCCTCTTTACCTTTGTAGAGCTGCATGGATCGATAAGTGTCGTCCAGACATCCTTATCTCAGAGTCTACATATGCCACCACCATCCGTGACTCAAAGAGATGCAGGGAGAGGGACTTCTTGAAAAAAGTGCATGAAAGCATAGAAAGAGGAGGAAAGGTAAGAATAAGAGTTTGTTTAACACTGTATTTGAGATAGAAGTTTTGGTTTTCTTTCCATTATCCACATAGACTGTAATAGAGAGAAAATTCAAGAGGTTTATTTGCCATTTGAACGAGTACAGACAATACAGGTACATAGGAATCTGTTGTGCGTAGCTTAGAGTGAACAGAGAAAGTGCACAGAAGGAGCAAAAACAAAACATTAAAAAGCGACCATCAAATTGACATTTGAGTTTGTTTTTCATATCCTAAAATCTTTTGTTTCCAGGTTCTTATTCCAGTGTTTGCCCTTGGAAGAGCACAGGAACTCTGCATCCTGTTGGAAACATTTTGGTAGGCTTGTTTCAAGCAAATTTCACACAAGCCAGAGCAGATCCCTAGCATAGCTTATTCCTTTCCTTAAGCTTGATAGAATAATGGTGGTATATAATTTTTTTTTAATTAAATGGCAGCTCAGTTGGAAAACACTCATTATTGCCTTCACTCCACAGGGAGAGAATGAACCTAAAGGCCCCAATCTACTTCTCCACCGGGCTGACAGAGAAAGCTAATCACTACTACAAGCTTTTCATAACGTGGACCAACCAGAAGATTCGAAAAACCTTTGTACAGAGAAACATGTTTGAATTTAAGCATATCAAAGCTTTTGATCGCTCCTACGCCGATAATCCCGGACCTATGGTAAGTATTTACGTTTAGTCAAAGTGTTTCATAATTAAATGACTCAGAATGAATTCAAATTGTAGTGGTTTACAACAATACGTACACTTTCAGGTGGTGTTTGCCACGCCAGGAATGCTGCATGCCGGTCAGTCCTTACAAATCTTCAAGAAATGGGCTGGAAATGAGAAAAATATGGTGAGTCTTATGAGAATATGAAATAATCAGCAGTAGCAATACTTGATGCATCACTAGTTCTGCTCTTTGTAGGTAATCATGCCTGGGTACTGCGTGCAAGGAACAATTGGCCACAAGATCTTAAATGGGCAGAGGAAACTGGAGATGGAAGGGAGAGCCACAGTGAGAAAACTTTTCCTTTTAAAAAAAAAAAAAAAAAAAATGCATACTTTACATCTTATCACCTTGGCAACTGAAAATTCTCAACCCTGATTGGTTGCAAAGGGTGGATAAGTACAGCATAATACCCAACAAGCTGTACAAACTTGGACGGTTATTATCTTTGTCAACAGAATTTCATTTTTGTGTTATTCTTGTAGTTGGATGTCAAGCTACAGGTGGAGTACATGTCCTTTAGTGCCCATGCAGATGCAAAGGGCATAATGCAGCTCATTCGCATGGCCGAGCCTCGTAACATGCTGCTCGTACACGGGGAGGCGGTGAAAATGGAGTTCCTCAAGGGCAAGATTGAACAGGAGTTCAGTAAGTTAATATGTACACCCACACATTAGTGGCTCATCGGATGCTACTATACGCCTGGTCACAGATTCAGCAGTCTGATTAGAGCTTCTGTTTTTAAATGGCAGGCATAAACTGTTACATGCCAGCTAACGGAGAGACAGCCACAGTGACGACAAACCCCAGCGTGCCTGTGGATATCTCGCTCAACCTGCTCAAGAGGGAGATGGCTCTTGGAGGTACAGTATGTTCTGGTGATGGTTTTGTTTTGGTAGAAGCACTAAGCCTGCCGTCAGTAATGAATCCATTCAGTGTGCCTACACAGTTTCAGAATGATGTATTCATGTTGGGTGTGACATTTACATTTCTGTTGGTTTATTCCACAGTATTTACACCTCTACTTATTTCTTCCTGTGCCACCTACATAACATAACACCTATAACTGTAAAAGAATGATGTCTTGTACATGGGGTAGTGTGCATCATTTCCATCAAGTTTTTGCACTCAATCTCTCCCTAATCTAATTTTATTCCTATGCAAATAATAGTTTGTAATTCTATAAATATTTAGTGGGTCCACCTTTCCTGAAAGACAGAGTATCTTAGTTATCATATATTGCATAATAGACCCTTTTCACAAAAATGGCTGCCTTTCTTAGTGTTTGCATGTTCTCCCCATGCCTGTGCAGGTTTCCTCTGGCCGTTCTCGTCCCCCTCGCCACAGGAACAATTAATAATTGTCCCACAAATTTCTGATGATACCAATGCAGCCATGCATATCAATCATTTAAAATATGCATATGATATTTCATTTCCTGATGTGATTATGCTGTTACAAATTGATTGAGAACCTGAGATCTTTTTGTTATTTTTTGATAAGAGAACTGAAAATGTGAATGATGTGGCTTTTCAATATGAATCACACTTATGCTATTTCTCAGTGCTCGGGTGGACCGCATAAACCATGATAAAATCATTCAATATTTTTGCCTGAAAGTTTCATTTTGGTAAAAGAAAAAAAATTACATTAGGGACAAATTGATATTAAGAAGTTTCATTTTTGAGGAGGGAAATGATGCGCCCTAACATGGGGTGAGATGACTCATGCAGTAAGGACAGTGCAGTAATGGTTTTCAGTTTTGTTCAGTGTGTTTTATTTGTATGAATGTAATGGACAATATTGTGTTTATGTTTTTTTTTGTCATTTCTGTGTTGAAGGACCTTTGCCTGATCCCAAAAAACCTCGCACAATGCACGGAACTCTGATTATGAAAGAAAACGTAAGTTCCCTTTTATTACCTGACCCTATAAATCTGTAAAGATTAGCGAGGGTACCCTTATTTTCTTTTCTTCTTTTCTTTTTCTTTTAAAGGTTCTTCTATTTATGCTTCCTTTTCTGAAAAAATAAAAAATTCTTGTCTTCTTCCTCCGAGCACAGAGTTTGAAGCTGGTGTCTTCAGAGCAAGCCCTGAAGGAGCTGGGTCTCAACGAACATCAGTTACGCTTCACCTGCCGCGTGCAGCTCCAGGACCCCCACAGTGACCCTGACACACTCCACAGGATCTACACACACCTCAAGAGGTGAGACTAGCACCACAGTGACAAAGGTGTCACTGCGCCTCCAGTATCTAACTACTCATCTGCATGTAATTGAAATTCACCCAAATGGTTCATTTTTTTTTTTACCTTCCTTTTGTAAACCATATCACCTCTTGCCTTCTAAAGAAGTATTTTCTGTCAGGGTTTAATTTGTAAATAATGTCTTAGTATATCTTCAATTAATGATATCTGTGAATATTCATAATGCGTCGTTTCTCTGTAAGTGGTGATTTTAGACCCTATTTATAAGAGATATCACATTTTTTTAGAAAGACACCAATCCACTTTTTTCAGTCCTGATCCAATTCCAATACGTACGTTTGAATGTCTGTGTCATGTGTAAGGATACACGAGAACGCAGTGAATCACACAACTCTTTTTAAACAAGTAAAAAAGTATTCAGAACTGCATTATATTTAAATGAATTCCAAGGTTACATTTTGGCTATGGGCTGTATATTGGCTAATATTGCATTATTACGTATTTATAATTCATAAAAACATCAAACTATGGAATATGCATGTGAAACAATGATGTCAGTCCGATATGTGATAAGTATCAGGACCTGATAATGATATCGGATCAGTCTAACTGAATTTTTACATTTCTGGCAGTTTGGGATTCTACTGTCATGTCATGACCACTTGCTTTTGTATTTTTTATATGCTCTAGTGTGTTAAAAGGTTACACCATCCAGCACCTCCCTGATGGCACAGTCATGGTGGAGTCTATTGTCATTAAAGTGTCCTCATCTGCTGAAGACACCAACACCAAGGTTCTGCTGCTGTCCTGGAGTTACCAGGTAACATTTTTAATATACCAGACTAGCGACTGCAGCTCCCACTGTTGGTATTTACCACCATACCCACGCTGGCCTAGACTCTTTCACCATAGAACATGAGTAAAATACAGTCTGACCGCAGTGTTAGCTTCTCTATGCCTGTACGTACAGTTAGACAGCATGCCTACACAGCACTCAAGAGAAGTACAAAAAGCCTGTGTGGGTGTACAATATGAGAGTAGGGGCTTTCAAAGCATTAGGTGGGGAAAGCTATCTTTTTATCTTAGTCTTTACGCAATGGAAGGAAAGTTGTTTCTGTGGTTTAATGTATTCCGTGCATAACCAAAAGGGCAAAGAAGGTGTAAGAAATAGCAGCTGAATGTACTTTCTGCCTTATTTTTTGTACAGTTTCTTTCTTTCTTAAGTGGCCCGCTGAATATTTACAACTGAATCCAAACCTGACTTGTCGCACGTACTGTGGCATTTTTTCATTTGTGAACTTGAATACGAAAGCTGTTTTGATTATCAGCTGTTGTGTTTTAGAGTCGCCACTTAATGACGAGACTTGACATCTGCGTGTTCAGTGCTAATTATAATGCAGCAACAAGTTTTTATTGAGCGTAACACACACTGTTTTATATTATGAAAAATCAGAAATGTTTTTGCGTTGAAGAAAAAGCATTATTGTAACTCAGCGTTTTTTGTAATGCTGTTTTTAAGTTCATTTCTTCGTGTTATCAGTAGTTATTTGTAACAGTTAATAAAATGGAAAAGCCTAATGAATGCAGTGTCTTTGAGCAGGTCGGCTGATCTTTTTTCACCTCTTTCCATCTCGGTCTCAATACTGTCAGTGTCAACCATTATATGTCGACATTTGTAATTCCTCCACGCGCACGTAACTCTTTGTGTCAGTATCTATATATAACATATGTCAAAGTTAAAGTTGGATATTTTATGATGCCATACAGTATTTTTTTGACTCTAACATAGTGGTTTTCTCTTCTAGGACGAGGACCTCGGCAGCTTCCTTTCAAACCTGCTGAAAAAAGGACTCCCATCTGGACTGTGCTGAAACATGTTTTTAGATCGAAAACTGTACACATTTGGAGGAAAATTCCACCAAGAAGAATAATTTACTGCCTAGATTTATGGAAGTTAAAACCTCCTTCTATTTGCTTAAATTCAAAGAATTTGAAATTATTATCTGTAAGCAAACGATAAAATCAAGGCTGTATTTTGTCCTTTTATTGTAGAGATGGTGATTGTCCACTTCTGTTTTTTAGGGACGGACTGTTTTGTAGACTTCTTCGCAGACTTGTCTAAATAAGAAGAAAAAAGAAACACAAATTCACGTTTGTTCGTTTATTTTGATGTACAGAGCCAACTTTAATAAACATTTTTATAGAAAAAGCTTGTATTCAACGTACAGTTTGACATTTTTACTTAAGCTTATATACAGTTTCTTATAATCACATGAGAATGAAGCATAAACAGAGCTCCTGTATTTAGATCAGAAGAAGCTCAGCTCATTGTTACGGTATAAACTCCCCTTTTCCTCCCAATCCTTCTCTTCAGCCATGTCAACTTTAAGTTCCTCCATTGGCAGTGGCTGGTGGTGATGTAGTAAAGCACAGGGTCCAGGCATGTGTTTAAGATGACAAGGGCCATGGTGACGCGTCTGGCGTTGTAGATGGCATTGGCAGTGGAGCAGCTCTTAATAAAAGCCCTGCGTCGTTGAATGAAGTGCAGCAGGTACACCACATGGTTTGGCAGAAAGCAAAGCAGCGTTATGGCCAGGATGGTGTAGATAACCTTCACGGCTTTTTGAGCTGTTTTAGTCTTTATCTTGGAAATCCGCCTCGCAGCCAACGGATAACACACCAGGATGATCACAGAGGGCAGCAGAGAGCCGAATATCAGGCTGAGCACGCTGTAGGCCCCCAAACGTGTCTCCCACTCTTTCTTGGAGAAATTCTCAAAGCACTTACAGCTACCGGATGTCTGAGATTCCAGTGGTCCCATGAGGATAAAGGTCAGCATGGCTACTCCTGCACTGCACCAAAGCGCCACACTCACAACCAGAGAGTACCAGGAGATCCGCATCCTCAGACAGACGTGTGGATGTACGGTGGCCATGTAGCGATCCACACAGATGCAGGTCATGAAACAGATGCTCATGTAGACGTTGGCGTGGAAGACGATCCCTGTGACACGGCAGGCCATGTCCCCAAACACCCAGTTGTTTCTGTTCAGGTGGTAGTGGATCCGAAAAGGTAGAGTGCAGAGGATGAGTATGTCTGCCAGAGCCAGACTGCTGATGTACACGCTGAAGGCTGTGCGAGGAGTTACTTTGAAGCTGAAGAAGAACAGGGCAGCCAGATTCCCTGGCAGACCTATGACTAAAGCTATAATGGAAACAGAAGGGAACAGGTAGTACTGGTACTCTTCTGAAGCGGCACTGCAGTTGGCATATGTCGCATCCATTGCTGCAGAGTGGTGGAAACAGATGAGTGTTACGTGAATGCAGTCAAATGAAAGTTAAATGGCGTAGGCTGATTCTCATAAACCCTGCTGCTTCACAAGATGTCTTCACAAATGGCCCCTGTAACAACAGAAACGTGCATTCAGAATTTTTTCCACTTGTGCTTTCACACAACTTGAGATAAAATACTTGAACAAAACATGCTTTTTTTCCCCTCAAACTGGCTAAACTTTTCTGTTTGGTTATGGTTTCTATTCACATTTTTACCCTTTGTACTTTTTGTTACAACACACTTGTACAGAAAGTAAAGTAAAGTCATCAGATTGTTCGGTAATAAAATCATTAAAAAGACATAAAATATTATATTTTTGCATATTTCTCCCTCCGTAGCAAAACAAAAAGTTAAAGAAAGCCTGAGTGCTAAATAAGTTGAGGATGTCAAAGGATGTCATTCTGAAATTGAAGATGTGTTTTCAGATGGTAAAATCTCTTCACAAATTTAATCTATTGTACATACACAGCATTAAAAACCCAAAACCTCTTACTTTGTGGCACAGATGCTCCTTCTCTTGATCTCCAAATGCAGGAAGCTAGAATAACCATATGTTCTTAACCAAAGAGATGAAGATTTTGCTGCTGCACTATGTTTGAGCAGCTCCTCTTACAGTACAATATACCATGCTGCTCTTTGCTCAGTGCTGTTAATTTCCTGTTTGGGTGTGCTGCAGGTGTAAACTTAAGACCGGCAGGAAATCAACGCTCACAAGCATAAGCCTGGCTTTCATCTGACACCCACAAACCAGTAGTTATTTTAGGTGTATGAGTCAGTGTATTTTTCTTTCGGTTACTGTATTTCAAAACATGCACATCGATACCAAATTGGTCCCCTTTTTTATATTTGGCTTTTAAATATTATAGTTGTATAGCTGTGTTATATAAAATATATTTTCTTGATTATTTAAAAAAGACATGTTTAAATAGAGTTGTTTTTAACCCTGCTTTTAAATCATGGGAATGCAGAGGTTAACGAACAACTGAGTTATTCTTTCATGTTGCTATTGAACCAATTAAATGAAAAGACTGGGAATAAATTTCAGGATGAAAAGGAGTAAATAAGACATCATTTTCATATAAGCATTGTACACTAGTGGAGATCAAGCTTGAAAATGTTTTCCCAAAACCCTGTTCACTTCAACTTTTTAATATATTTTTTAAATAGATTTTTATTTAATATTTAATTCAATATAAATGTAAGTAAAACAGAATTGGAAGTATGCCGGAAATCGTGTGATCGTTTAACTTGACTACTTGTTGTAATTATGTCTTTTTAATTAAGTAAATGTTAATTGTATTTTTTATTTTTTATTTTAAACATGCTTTTACTCTGAAGGACACCACCGGAAGTGTTGCTGCTAGCGGAAGCTGAGCAAAGAACCGAGAGATTATTTTGTTTTAGAAGTAACTGCTGCTACATGGTGTGTGTTCTGACAGCAGGTGTTTGTATGCAGCGGCTGTTTGGGACTTTATATCCTTATTGCCGTAACACAATAACCCAAGGATGCTTTGATTTGAATTGGTATTGACTTTAGTTTGCTAGCTAGCTAGCTAGCGGCTGTCAGCGCGCACACCGGTGTTTTTTAGAAACCCACATATTTACCCGAAACAGCGCTGGTGTTGTGGCCGAACAATAGTTTCAGTCCCAGTCTGATAAGTCAGATAAAAGATCAGTCAGATGAAAGGGCTAGAAAACCTGAACGCCACTTGCAGCAAACCGTATGTATGTATAAATATGAATAGGTCAGTTGAGTTAAACACAGCTGATGAAAAGAGGGGAGTCTCCATTGAAAGATGCGCTGACACATGCTACATCTGCCTGAGTCCTTTTGGAGACCAAACAGTGGGCTCTCTCGGAAAGTGCCAGCACGTCTTTTGTCTTGAATGTATTCTCCAGTGGTCCAAGGTAAACATACACATCACTTGCCATTGTTTGCTTTTTTGCTTATGCTGTAGGAAACAATAAACACTTAAGCCTGAGTATAATTTATCATAATAATATCTTCCTAGAAGGTGTAATCGTTCTACCTTTTTTAATGCCAGATATATCTGTAAGCTATTTTTTTTTTTACATCACACACAATGTCAATTAAATGTGGTTATTTCTCTATAATATGACACAAAAGTTGCAGTTTGAGATGTGTAAGCACTGTGGATCACAATCTCTTTTTTCACTTTTTTTCCCTGTACTATTATTATTATTAAATATTAACACTGTTATGTCTCGGCTCACTTGTACATGATCATCAGTTAAAACTGAACCATGCAGTTTAGTATCTCTGCCTTGAATGTCAGACAGCCAACACTTGCCCTGTGGACCGGACCAGTTTTACTTCGATTCACCAGAGACTGCGTGCCGGAGGGGACATTCACAAGAAGGTAATCGCGTACGGTGTGTCTGTTGTTTTTGCTTAAGGAAATTTCATCCAGTGATTGCGTGGTCAGTGCTGGCTGCTGAATGAACTGTCTGTGCTGCAGATCAAAGTCAGAGCCCAGAAAAGGAACGCTGATGACGAGGAGGAGAGTAGTGGTGTTTTCTGTGAGAAATGTGGACGAAGTGATCGTAGGAACCGGCTGCTGGTGTGCGTACACTGTGATTCAGGGTATGGCATTACAGAACGAACAAACATACATGCATTTCTCAAATTTTTCATGTAGTGGTGTCGCCTACATTTGCATCAGTTAAAGGTATGTTTCCAGGTTTCACATGGGCTGCTTGACACCGTCATTAAACATATTCCCTGAGGGTGACTGGATTTGTCCTGAGTGTGAGCTCAGTCCTAATGCCACAGGTAAATCATACAGATGTACTATTTTGCCTTCCATTTACTGTTATAATACAAGAATATAATAATACAAATTAGATGGTGCGCTGAAGTTCTTTTTGCAACTTTTTCTTCCACTTCTGTCTCACCTAGGCGCTGTTCTTATAAAATAGCTGATGTTCTTCAGTTCTGTTCTCCATTTAATACAAATCGCTTAAGTTTACTCGTTGTCAGCTTTGTAGATTGTTAAAACAGTCTTTCCAGCCTTTCTCACATTATTTGTGTCCTTTTACAGCTGACTTCATATCTGAGGATGAAATCAGTGATGGAGAACTAACAGACCTGCTCGCTGAAGTAGATGAAACTGCATCTACCAGCAGTCGTCTTCGGCCCTCCACCGTAAATCAGCCCAACGGCTCTGTTGGACAACGTCACAGCGAGAGGATCCAGACTAGAGCTGCAAGGAATCCTAATCCACAGCCCCAAACCTCCTGGGTCAGTTCAGTATTACTCACAGTATCATCTGTAACAGTAGACAGTTCATCTTCACTGGACAATTTGTATATTCTAAAAGAGATAAAATATGCCAACTGAGCAAGTCAAAGAAGTTTGTCAAGCTTGGCATAAATACAAGGTGTTACTACAAAGTAAATGCAGTGGAAAACATGTTAATTGAACATGTGCCATTCATTTGCACATGCACTTTGTTCACTTCAGTAATCTTCTGATGGAACACAGAACAGTTTTTGGTATTTAAGACTGAATCACAATTGTCTTCTTTTTATTTTCTCTTATTTCCCAGCACGTACCGAAATACTTGTTACGCGCAGCGAGTCATACCATCACAACAGACGAGCTTCTTCATCATAGTGATACCACGAATGCTTCAGTGAAGCAGTAAGTTAGCGTCTGTCATTTCACTCAGCGTGAGTGTCAACAGTCTGAATGTTATTCGATATTCAGGATATTTATACGTATTGTGTTTGTGTTTTACAGAGTTAAAGAAAAGAAAAACTGACAAGAATACAACTTAAGGTCCTGACACCATCAAGCAAGCCCTAAGTAGGATCTGGAAGTCTTCTTGGTCTTAATTGAAGGTGCTCCTGTTAGAAATGACCACGAGGTGGCAGCATTGTGTCAAGAGACTTCCTGTGTTGATGTTACGTTTTGGCATCATCCTGTGTAACCTGTGACCTGAAACCTGTTAGAATGCGATATGCTCTATTTACCCAACTATGTTTTTATTGTGTTTTTACTGTTTTTACTTTTCCTAAGTCTTGGCCGTCACACTAAAGTGTAAAATAAACGGTTCCTTAACTGATATTGCTGTTTCCGTGTCACTCTGTCTCTGCATGCGTATAATGTAGTTACGTTGCCT
>JAPQRN010000025.1:5808909-5821851 GCA_037367275.1 Coranthus polyacanthus | reverse complement strand
ATAAACGCGCTAGCCTAGCAACATTAGTGCTACAAACAATCCATAATCTAATGTCTGTAAAATACAGTAATTACACTGGTAGTGGATGTTGGCTACGTAGGAAAGTTTAGTTATTTCTTTATTTAGTGACACAATCTGTATGATCCCTCTGTCAAATTGTGAGATCGCCCAACCCTATACCAAACTAACACTTTGAAGTGAAACTATTAGTCTCACAGTCAGTCGCTCTTCAGGTTTAAACTGCTTATCAGTTCATTCTAACCTGATTTATCTATCAATGAATAAAGAAACAAAGGGTCTAATGGGTCCTGTCCTCTCATGAACTCGGCATCAGACAGGGCCTTTCAGCAGCAGCGCACATCAGACAAACGGGGCCCCTGTGAGGAGGTAGTATGGTGGGAGTGTTGGTGGTCTCTGTATTGAGTTCACTGAATGAGTGGGTGGGCCGGGAGGGTCGTCTGTCTGTGAGGGTAGATGAATGTTGCCGTAGAAACGGGGCCTGGTAAATGGTTGCCACTCAGCTGTTTGGCTTCATGTAAGTATTTGGCACGGTGGGCAATCAGAGGGGGGATGGTGAGGAGCTGTGGAACCATAATGCACAACCAAATCTATGCACTCACCGAAGGCTTGATGCTCAAGCTCTCAGCATGTTGTTATCGAAGCATAAATGAGTAATTATTGCCACAGCAGACATGTCATTTCTGTGAAGCCATTAGTGCGGATATGTGTGTGTTGGAGAGGTTTTGAGGTTTATGCAGCGAAAGCAGAACACTCAGCATCGTCTGGAGCAGAAATGTGAGTGGTGTTTATAGTGCGGCTCAGCTCTTCTGTTTCAGAACAGAAAGCAGACCTGCTTAAGTATGAGGAACACATCTTAAGCTTTCAAGTGGAAATAAAAGCCTAGGCTTGCGAAACAATGGCCAGGGCTTTGAACACATGTTGGAAAGGGTATTACTGGAGACATTTGAACCCCCTCCACACCTTAAAGGCATTAGGATTAGGTTACTACAGCTTATGGACATTGTAGTTGGTAAAATATGAGAAAGATGATGTGAACTAAACGGCAACTGGATGAATGCAATGCGTCTGTGGAGGGCATTGGGTCGAGGTCAGGGTTTAACCGTTTATGGATGTGTCAATTTCGTGGGGAGGTAAGATATTTTTGACTCACTGGTGCTTTAAAAATTCACTAGGTTGCATTGCATAGTCAGTAGAGCATCCTTGAACCTGCATTAATTCATGTAGTGGTTTTGACGGAAAAGAGGAGGGGGCAAGGGGGGGGGGATTAGGAGGCACGCAGCTAAGAATAACCCGAGAAGCCCTGCTGTTCAACATAGCTGAAGGGAATATGCTCAAGGATCCCACCCCCCACCCTCTCCAATCAGTCATTCAGCCTTGAAATCCAGCCACAATTAGGACACTAAAGCAATCAATATTCTAACAAAATGCTGCCATTTCTTCAGACAGGAAGCGGCGACATCACAATAGGGCCCTCAGACAGAGCCGTCCTGTCTCAAACCCCTTTGGTCCCCTCCTCCACCCCACCTCCTGTCATCTCTGTGGCCACTTTGCACAAACACCCAACACTAATGCAACCTCCTGCACTAGGTTTTGAATTCTAATGAGACTGAAGATGTTGAAGACAGTTGTAAAGAGCAGACTGATATCAAACAGTGTGCTGATTGCTGAGGATCACTTGAATCTAGCATCCAGTCTGCAGTACAGCTGTTCTCATTTGTATGCTGGCACACACACTGGAGCACACTGACACTCCTGCATCTCTCATTGGCTAATTTGTTCTCCCCAGCGAGCTGCTCTCTGTAGGTTTAGCTGGTGCGTCCCAGCTGGCAAACACTTGGGGGTTGCTTTGGGAGCCGTGGCTGAATTTTAGGGGTCAGTACCTGGACCCAGTATTGGCTCTCTTCTCAGCGTCCCACCTGCTCATTCCTCACCCAGGCCACCAAGCTGCTCTGCATCGAATCACCCTCCAAAACACAACCCTCTGGGGCATTTGTGTGCCAGCTGCATCGCTCTTAACTGGTTCACACACGGCAGCAAAGCTACACTCGCCGAAATAATGGAAACGTCAGACTTTTCTTTGAGGTGATGCTTGTAAAGACACGGTGTGCCATTTACAAAAAATAACTTTAAACTTGATTGGTCAGAGCGCCATGTGAAGTTAGTTAAGATGTGAGGCAGTTCATGAATCAAAGACAAATGGAGGTGTTCTGCTACTTTGAGCTAGTAAAAAGCACCTCAGCCGTTCCCCTGGATGCCCCGTCAGCATGTCACCAGCCAGAAACCTCCGCAGCTCCAGCTTTCTCAGCACAATCCCAGTGTTTATTATGTTTTTACGCCACTGCTTAACAGCACTGCTCAATCTCAGATAAATGATCCCAGACTAATCCTGCAACCCAACAGGCGTGTATAACTTCAGTCTGCCCAGACATGTTCTAAACGCATTGTTTTGTGCTGTTCACGCAAACTAATCAGCCATGAAGAACAATCACTGACTGTATGTTTATTTGAGTAAATCAGCGACGTCTGTGCACTAGTCGACATGTAAACCACAAGCAGATTTACTGGTCTCTAAGACTCACTTGATGAGTTTGTAATGGTGCTAGGATGGTCATCTCCTGTCACAGTAGCCTTGTTGTGATTCATGCAATTATCTACTTAGCTTTTCTGCTCCCCTTGGCGTAAGGGTCCGCTCACGGGCATATCGGGGACCTCTGCGGCCCACTTAGGAGATGGTTGCCGTGGCTACAGGCCCGGGGCACTGTGTGCATTGATTATGGGAGGCATGTGCAGTGAGACAGGGCAGTGGGGGTTAGAGCCTGGAGGGATTCAGTGGCAGCAGCTGTCCCATGACCAGCATCCGTGCACATCTGGAGCAGCTAGCTGTGCTGTCACCACAAGGAACACACTGGATAGGTTAGATATGGAGCAGCGACGTGCAGGAAAGACATGGCTGACAGTGTGGTTAGAAAGCCATTAAATGAAGTAAGATGTAAAAGACAAGGTTGTTTACTCACAAAATGTCATTAAGGCCGGGTATCGAACTTCAATACTTGGATTCTATCAAGTATTGAAAAATGAGTGGTATTGTTTGGTATCATTTCATACCAAATTTCAATACCTAAGGAGCAAATCTCATCATTGTCAGTGCGTTTTATACATTTTTGCTTCGGCTGTACTGCTCATATCACAGGCCCATACATTTTTAACAGAAAACTTCCAAGTTTGGTAAATAGGTTTGTTTTTATTTTGTAAAACTCCTTTCAGTGTATATAAATGCAAATGATTGTACTGTGTGCGATATAATTTTTGTTTTGCTAAAATCGGGAGATCGGTATCGAAAACACTTTGATGCAGAGATTTGCAGTATACTCTCCACTAATCAAAAGATGGTCAAACATCTAAACATCTACCGAAAGCTTTTCACTGACCACAGTCCAAAACCCAGTGATAGTGCATGATCACCCTAAAAATCATCTCACTGATTAACTGAATGTTGCAGCTTCAGTAATCATTGGTGTGACGTACTGTATGTATCCACGCCTCATATCAAATAAATACAATAAATACAAAGGTAAATATTAAGGACTACTTATAGCTACTTCTGCTCAAATGAGTCATTCATTCATTCACTGTGCTGTGTATCCAGAGACAAACCTGAAAATTAAAAAAAATGAATGCATTTTCCGATTAGTCTGGCCGTTGCCTCTGCTGAAAGGCGTGAGGAGATGAGCCTCCTCAAAAGCGAGAGCCTGCTAAGCTCTGCATTATCACATTAAAAGGGCAGTTTCAAAAATGACATCAGCAATGAAAACAGCTTTGCTCACTGCAAGATTATCCTTGGGTGTGGTTGGCTCAACGCTGTTCGGTAGGAGATCAGTGGAGGTTACAAAAACATACGACCACATGTGGAATAATATGGTATTGATTATTTAGGTGATGTATGTTTCCACTCTGCACAAGTCTGGGCGTTTGAAAGATATTTCCTCTCTGGAGTATTTACTTCTCCTCCTCCCTTAGTTTGATATTAATGGAGCTGGTGAGAGTAAAAGCTGTGGGGGTGGAGGGGAGTGCACGTGCCATCCTCCGTCCCCTGAGCTCGCTGTAGCCCGGCCAAGCAGGCTAATCCACCCAAGGCCAGAGAGAAAAGATGATACAGATATACATTTTTTATATCCCGCCAGCCACTGCTAATATATGCCACAGCTACTTTCATCACGGAGCTGCTGTATGTGTGGTACTGTGATTTGTAACACCATCCCCTTGATATCAGATGGAAAACTAGACTCAAGTGTGTGTGTGTGTGTTAAAGAGAAAAATGGAGTGAAGGAGACAAAGCTGTTATTATATTGACGAGTGCTTTGAGTCTGGTTAGAGATCGTATGTGTTCTCCAGTGAAACTATGAGGTCCCACTGTGCAGCAGGAAGCAGATAAAAATACAACGCAACACAACAATTTGGTGACTCTAGCTCTGCTCGCAACCTAGATGAACTGACTGACATCAGCGTAGTATGTGGAGACGCTGGGGAGTGGTGCTTTTAGGGCCTACGTCATCCAGCTGTGGGCCTCTGGGTGTAAATCACATTTCTCCCACTGGTGCAGACTCCAGAGGCGGTTGGGCGTGGTATTATCGGTGGTGGTGGTGGTGGTGTTGACAGTGGGTAGGTGGGATGAGCCACACAGTTGTGTTCCCCCCTTACTGTGTCGAGACCTTGTCTGTCACTTTGTTTTGACAGAGCTGAACTGCTCCCAGTACGGCGTCTCACTCACTTAACGTCGCCCAAACTTGTGCTGCTCGAACATGTCTGGGTTTGGCACGGCAAAACTCAATCTGCCACTCACTGATTTATGGAGTGCCCTCCTGCTTTGTGAGAATGAATGTTTTCCAACAAGAAAAAAAAAAAAAAGATTTGTGTAGATTTTTTGAAACGTAGACAAGGAGTAATGGTTTCTCTTAGACTAACTGCTTCTCCTGCTTTTTGTTTTTCAGGGCTAATATTGATGAAGTGGAAACTGAGGTTGTGGAGATCGAGGCAAAACTAGATAAGGTAAAACATTTTTCTTTGTACCAGCACACTTTATCTGAAAGTCAACTATTTCTGTGTTGTCTTACTTTCCACATCCAGCTACATGAAAGCAAATAAACGCTTAACAACATGGCAACAGATTAATATCGCAGCAATCTAGTTTAGTTGAGTTGAAGCTCTTAATTGTGCTGCTACACTCTGTGATATCACAGCTGGTATCGAGGGCAGTGAAAGTACTGTTGTTTTTTTTTTTTTAGAGTAAGATATAGCAAACCGCACGAGAAAAGAGCAAATATGAATTCATCATTGATAAACTTTTTGGCGGTGGCGGTACAACCGGCCTGCTGGTACATGTTTGCTTTGAGATCAGGCCAAGTGGTCGAGCAAGTTTTTAAATCACTGACACAACTTGTGATTGTTGCATAATAAGCTGTATTACAACCTGTAATTAAAGTATTAATGTGACTGCTATACAACCCTCGTTGTTAATGATAATGCTGGTAATATTCTATGTATTTTCTATAAAAGGTAAATAAAATTCCAGCTGGGCAACTTAACAAACTTATATAACCCCCCCCCAAAAAAAAAAAAAAAGAAAAGAAAAGAAAAAGATAGTCATTATTATTGTGATATGATTTTCTATCTTGTTGCAGTATAATATTCATGCCATGATAATTTTCCTTGGAGATCAGCAGCTATGATTATCACGGTATAATTTTAGATGCCAATACTTATTATTATAATACTATAATTCTTTAGTCTTTAGGGTTTATTTAGTTTACATTGTCCACAAAAAACACAAAATGTTTCAGTATTTTGTTGTTTTACTTTGAGCACACCAAACTCATTTTAGGCTACATCCGCACTTATACTTTTTTGTTTTAAAATGCATAACTTTTGCTACAGAAAGTTTAAAAACCACAAATAATCTGGTATAAACTGAATAATGTGGTTTCTTCGACTTTCACTCGGGACCAGAAACCTTTTGAAATGGAAAGAAATGATGATTTGACAGTTATCGTGATAACTATCAATATTATCGACTGATATGAACGCGTTCGATCTTAATTTGATGCACTGGTGAGTATTCATGGCAGCATCAATGTAAAGTGGCCATGTTCGTTGTAAAGAGGTCACTCACTTCAATAGTTTGGCCCCGTAAATGAAGGCAGAACAACACCAATATGTAAACGAACAACGTTGCAAGTAAATTTTGTACATAGAATCGTTCACTTTCGTTTGGGAGTCAGAAATAGGCCTAGGTTCTGAACATGGTGATTAACACACTAAGTAACGATGTTTAGCAATAGATTTCGAGGCTTATGTGAAAAATGACTCAAAACGAGTAAAAGCTGGGTTTTTGTTCTTCGCATTCTGTCACACTACATCTTGCAACCACAGACATTATAGGCGCAGCTTGCCCTCTCTGCTCAGCTGCTCTCTCTCAGCATTACTTTGCAGTATCTAATCCAACACTGCACATGCTGCTAGTCTCTACTGGCAGTCTGCACTCTGCATGATGGCCAGCGTAGTGTGGCTCAGTCCCTGCAGGAACGGTTCAGGTTCAGGTTCGTTGAAACGTGACGTGGCAGCAGTTTGGAGATGGGCCTGACTGCGAACATTAGAATGCATCACACAGGCTTAAAGCATCCGGTAATAAGGCAGCCAGATGCTTCGGCTGTAATGCTCATATCACAGGTCCATCTGTTCCTTTTGACATTGAATTACAGTAGGCTATGCGTCAACGAGAGGTCAGGATTAGTCAGGCAGGATCCTTTTTGGGGTCTAATTCTATAGGCTGTTCAATGAGTAAAATATTTCTCTGTGGACGTTTCTGGGCACTGACAGGAGAATTAACGTAGCATGCATGGGGAGAACCCGGAGAACTCGGGGGAAACATGCAAACTCGAAACCAGAACCTTGTTACTGTGAGGTGACAGTGCTAACCGCTGAGCCACCGTGCAGCCCGCGTTTGCCTTTTTGACCATAACTTTTGATTAAAAAAAGTTTGATTGGGCCCTACAAAACCGGCCCGAAAGCACTTTATTGTTAGCTTAGCTTTAGTTTCTGACAGGTTTAGCTACACTATAATAAAAGCTTTAAAATAAATCTTTTAAATATATACATTTTTTTTTTTTTACTTTTATGTTTCCTCTCCAAAAAGACTCTAAAAAGATTTTAAAAATCAAAACCAACAGGCCAGTCTCATGTCTGGTTAGCATCTGGGAGGAAATTGGATTTTGCTAATTTTAAAATAGAAAGCCTGGCAGAAGAACACACAGAAAAATAACAAGGAGTTAATTTTCCTCTCTTAAAAGCAAAGGCAAAATAATGCAAGCTGTATGGTAGGTATTACACAAGTTGCTGACAGTCAAAGGGAAAAGGTACATTGTAATATGCTGAAAAGCAATGTGGAGATACAAAAAACATGCATGTGAATCATCACTCTGTTACCAATTCTCCAATCCTGGATAAAATTAAGCCTCTATAGCTTTCACATGTGTGCCGGGTGGCGTGCCGATCTCACAAGCTAACATATGGACCTCACCTGAAAATGTATGTATGTAATTAGACAAACACGGGACGACATACATCTTTGATCATGTGTAGTTGTTGCGAAAGCAGCAAAACACACTTTACAGCTTTAAAAACAGAAGTTTTGTGGTTGATCATATGATGCAGAGCCATAAAAGGCCTACAGTGCTGCTGTTACTTCAGGGAGAGTCACACGGAGCTTTGAGTCCAGCAGACCTTCATCTCAGCCAGCCTTGTCCCGTATGACACAATGTAAACTCGACAATGCACGCGTGTGTGGTGAAGGCCCCCCGTTTGTACAGTGTTATACCTTCCTTAATGTCCTCCAAATGTGCCTTTCTTTCCCTACAGCTGGTGAAGCTATGCAGTGGGATGATTGAAGCAGGGAAGGCGTATGTCAGCGCCAACAAGCTCTTTGTCGGCGGCATCCGGGATCTGTCTCAGCAGTGCAAGAAGGATGAGATGATCTCGGTGAGGTTCTGATGAGCAGAGAATGTGTCCAGTTCGCTCCATTTAACCTCTTTACGAACTATCAATGTTTAATTGTGGTCACATTTTGTAATTTGTCTGTCATTCGGTGCATAGGATTGTTACAGTCATACGCATCATAAACCTGCTTACTAATGGATTAGTAAGCGAGGATCAGATCTGGTCTGGAAACTTACTTTTGGCCAGACGCTGGCAGCACCAGCGTCTCCGCAGCTCTGGAATAGTTTCATTGCAGCTGACATTAACTACTATTAAAAGCCTGCTTGGCTTCAACCCTATGACTAATTTTGAGTTTCTTATTAAAGCCTCGTTCATATGTAGTTTCCATTGTTGAAAAAAAAAAAAAAAGAAAGGAAGAAGAAGAACTGAGTCAACCCTGCAATTACAGTTCCCTTTCCCGTACAAGGTTTAAGGGAAAAGGTCCTTGAGAGTACAAAGTACATCTCAGTGACATTAACAAGCTTTAACTTAAAAGGGTACAAATACAATGAAACCTTAGTATAATCTACTTAAGTAACTTTGTTAGCTCAAACTATTGTGTGTTATTTTCTTTGCAGGAGTGTCTGGAAAAGTGCGGGGAAAGCCTCCAAGAAATCATCAACTACCACATGGTAAGTCAGAATGTTCTCCAGACCATTCCCATATGCTCCACATAGATTGAGTTGTGTCTGCCGCTGTAATGATATCATCCCATCATAAAATGCTGACATTTACTGGAATCTCAGGTCTCACTAGTGTCCCATATTCTCTTTAATACAATACGAAGGGTCAGACTGAGCCGGGCGATGGATTCAACATGGATCTCTTCTTCACGTGTCGTTAGAGCTGCCTTTGTCTTTCGCTCTGTCGTGTCTTACAGTGTGACTGTTTATACTGTACTACCAGAGGGCAAAACAGGCATAAATGACACTGCCTCCCTCTTCCTAAAAGACGTTTGAGTGTCTCACGTGGAGAAGAGGTAAAGCGGTTTGTGGAATTTTCTGTTTTCAAAAGGTATTACAGCAATTCCCGTGCTTTCAAAGACACTTTAGCAGAGAACGGTATGGTGATGTTTTCCCAATTCCCAGCTTTTTTTTTTTTTTTTTATTCCACAGCTACATCCTCTGACATTAAACAGGGCTTGTGCGTTACTGCTGTGCCATTTCCCCTCCCTGCCTTTAGGGCTCTGACCCCTCTGCCCCCACCCTGCCCCTCTGTGGCCCTTTGAAGTCCATTAGCCTGAACCCGTTGCGTGCTTGTCAGTGCTGTAAAGTGCGGTGTGTGTGTGTGTGTGTGTGTGAATCACGTTCCTTTCTGAAGCTGCAACAAAAATGTGTCATCGCAAATCAGCCACTCCATCCCTCCACCCTTATTCACTCCGAGTCTGTCGGGGGCGATGCGAGAGGTCAGCGTTACAAATGGAAGGTTAATGGAGCAGGTTGTTCAGGCAAGCGTGGATTAGCTTTAGCTGCCGGACTGTGGTATACCCTGTATAACCTTGATATGCCACAGAGGGTGCCCCGGTGTGTAGCATACAGCCATGTTTATGTATGTCGGAGGGCATTTGTGTGGCAGTCAATAATCAGTAAGTCCTGATGGCGTGTGTCAATAACATGCATCGGTAAAAATAGTGTCCCGTGTATGTGTGTGTTAACAGCTAGGAGGTATATAGGATTTAATATAAAGGCAATACAAAAACCTTTTCATTTCTTCATGAAACAATATTGGACTTGATCTTAAACATTCCTACTTTTTCATGTGAAAATACTACAGAATATCAAATCTTTACGAGCAGCTCCATAGAAACGGGGGGGGTCCGCAGTCCTCGATGATTTTTGAGAACATTTAATTCATGAACCTATTGAATATACAGTGAGGTGGACCCCAGGCCTGTATAATTTAAAGCAATAATCAAGCCAAAATAGTGTTAATAGTGTTTATATTACATGGTTGGGTGTTTATTGTGTTTTGCTGACTCTCGTATTATTTCATATTAGCGTTTTGGCAGCTTGCTTCCCTCTCTGTTTCGGCTCTAGTCAAAAGCAGATTTTCAGCGCCCTCCACTCGTCCATTAGCCCGCCTCTTAGTCTGCCAGTGTTTCTGTCAGACTGACAGATTCTCTATTTGTCTTGTTCAGTATGCCACTCTTTAGAAATCATAAGAGAGCATGGTTTGGCCTGGGATCAGCTGCTCTGTCCAATGTAAGCTCAGCTGGGTTTCAGCCTCCCGTTTCCCTTCTTTGCCATCCAACCCATCTGGGCCAAGAGTCTGACTGGACATTAATATGATTGCCTCTCAAAGGGTTTCTTTGTTACTTTGATATGAAGTAGAACAGGGCGGGGGGGGTGTATGAGCAGTGTAGGACTGGAGCGATAAGAGGCCCCCCCCTGAGGTTAGTCTTCCCAAAAATGATTGTGTTCGCAACGATGAGACCATCAGGTAAATCCAGTCATCCACTAAGGTTAAAGATTTAAAAAAATCTTTTTCTATTGGCATTTTTTTTTTTTACATCTTCCATTTAGCGAAGACACTGTGTGTAGTTCACTGTGCAGCGCTCCTGAAGCACAGGGACTCCAGCATTGCTCCAATGAATAAGAAATGATGATGGTTATATTTGCTGCTTGTGACGGATGTCCCTCAGTGTGCAGGCTTTGCCGTGCAGCTGCCTCTGTGCCTGCCATGCACAGCAGACACTCCAGAATACTAAATGGCACCATACAACTGGGACTTCTGAGTGCCAACTGCCCTTGTTGCGGTACGCAGGAAACATAAACAAACGGCGCATAAGTTTGAGCACATACGTAGATGCGAGCTCAGATGAGAGAATATGGCGGCCTAAGAATAGTAGAAAAGAAAAGAAGAGTGTTGGCCCTCACCTCCCTCCATTTCCTGATAGCTTGGTGCTCTTGCCAGTCCAATACCACACAACAGAACAAACAGGCTCTGTTTGTACGAATGTCAAATACAAGCCAAGTGTAGCTCCTTTTACTTAATCTCTGAGACTGTTTTGTCTTTTTACATCCAAAGATTTCACAATAGACTTTTCTTTATTCAAACGGGCAGGAACATCAAGAGAACGAGGCCAACGCTTTAACAGTCTGTGTTTAATTCAAGCATGAAACGCCATATGAATACTCAATAAATTATTGACTTATGTTTGACTCTCTGAACATCTATTAGAAATGAGGAGAGACTGACACAGGGATGTCAAGAGGGAGCTGCCAAGCTTTAGTGTATTAAAAAGCCTGTGCACACAAAGGATTAAACCCGTATGTAGGGGCTCATAAGACTCTGATTATGTAGATAAGATGAAAACATGTAAGGATTTGAGTAGTAACTACACAAGTTTCAAATCCATTTTAGGCGCATATCATATCAACTTGGATTGCATCAAGTAAGTAGCATAACGCTCATGCGGTAGGTTGTACAGACTGTATGAGTTCATTCCCAAGTGGGATGCCTGCGCCAGCGTCTCTCGGTTAAATTTGGAAACCGGAAAACAAAGCAAGACACAGTAGGAAGCCGCAGCGCTGTCTGCAGCTACAGTCCTTATCATTCCTCACAGACTGTGGCATCCATTGTTCACGAAGTAAAAATATGTCTATATGTCTTCAAAGGGAGCTCAGTGGGCTGACAGAAACTGATACTTCGCACTGGAAGGAGACTGTATGATCAGTCAGGATTCCTGGAGGAGGTGAAGTTGTGTCTGATTTGAAACCCTTCTATAGCAGCATCTGCTTTTATCAATGGCAAATGTAGGTACCATCATGTGTGTAAAAATGATCTCTGAGACTCCTTTTGAGAAAGTTGAGGGGTTTAAAACTTCAACTAGGGGTGGGAAGTACAGAGTAACTCATGATACGGTCACGATATGTTGCGCGTGATAACGATTGCATTGAGATACAGTAATTCTGCAATGCTTGATACATTGCAAGACGATCAAAACGCAGGAATTGTGCATTTATTTGTCGTTTTCACCAAATTTGACAACTGAGATTAAAAAATTGACCAAAACTGCACCCACACATTGATATATGTGCCATCATTTCCAAGATGACTCTGGTAAGATAAACCGAGAAATATCAATATTTAATAACATATCACTATATATCATATATATTATTCCAGTCTCGATAACGTCCCATGATGTCCCGCCCCTAGTTTTAATGTTGAAGGTTCCCTCTGGAAAATGTTTTATTAATCTTTCATTGAGTCCGTTTTTGACTTGCAATGAGTTGTTAGTTGTTAGTATGGCAAACTCGGTTAGCAAAAAATAGGCTGGGAAAGATTATTAAACTTGGACAAAACACCACTGGCACCAACTTGAACGATGTTGGCCGTGTTTATCGCGTTGGAGCCACTCAGGGGCCGAAGGGCGTCCTGGCAGACCCGCAACACCCTCTTCATGCAGAGCTCTGCCATTCAGGAGGAGGTACACTCACCTAGGAGGGCCAAATCTAACAATCAAACAGATATCTGAGATCATTTGTTCCTTCAGCCAAAGGTTTCTTAAACGAGCCATAGACGTAGTTAGTATTGCACACATCTTAACAAAGGACTCTTACATCTACTGTATTTTTACTACGTGTATTTACGTCTTGTATTTCTATTTGTTTTATGATGTATATTGGTTGTCTTGACTACTGTTTGAAAACCAAATTGCCCCTCGGGGAAAATAAACACTATTTAATCCAATTGAGTCAAAAAAAAAAAACAAAAAAAAAGGTTGTTCTGCTCTTCTGTTGAGTGGGGATCAGCAGCTGAGCGAAACATAACTGCTCAGCTAATTTCATTACATCATTGTGTGTCCCAACATGCAATTGGAACGAGAGGCAATTTAGCCACGGATTCAGTCGGCACAGTAGCCCATTGTGATGGTGTACGTTGCAGCCT
>JAPQRN010000025.1:5789729-5803789 GCA_037367275.1 Coranthus polyacanthus | reverse complement strand
GCAATTGGAACGAGAGGCAATTTAGCCACGGATTCAGTCGGCACAGTAGCCCATTGTGATGGTGTACGTTGCAGCCTTATTATCTCAAGTTAAAACTTGTGAACAAATTGAGATTTTGATCTGTTGGCGTGCTCGATGGCAGGTTACGGGATCGCCCTGAGGAATCTGTGTCATCAACATGACCTCCTTTTAGACCTGTTTACCGTTAGTGTGGATAATTAACATATTGTAAGAAGTTAATCACTTTTTCATTTCGTATGTGTGAATGGATCTAACCTACCTCTTTAAAAAAAAAAAAAAAAAAAAAGAGCAACTTGCCAGGGAATCTGCAGACTGATTTCTATGTAGGTGGCTGAATTTTCTGCAGATATCCAAAGGGTGACATTTAGGCTCCCTCCCGAGTGCCTCGGTGCATCTCTTCTGCTCCTTTACAATGGCAGCAGTGTGCAACGCTAGTTACAATTAGATTAAACATGGAGTTAACGTCAACAAACGACTCGGTTCCCAGCACAACACAGATTCCAACGCAAACTTCACACAAGCACAAACAAATGTTAACATGTTGCACCCACACAGCGATCTGTCTTTGCGCTGTTTTTTTATTAACAGCGTAAGTGTAGATCGGCCTTCTGTCTTTTTGTCTGTCGTCTTGTTTTGTTTTTTTTTTTTTGGTCTTTATGTCTTAGAATGCTCCAGATTGCGCTGTGTTGTTGCGCAGGCAGTCTATCAAAGCCTTCAAAATGTTTACACGCCACTCCGTCTGCTCACCGCCTCACTCCTGTTTGCATTTAAATATCTTCTGTCGCATTCTGCATTCACCGCAGAGACCACCTGTGGCATCTTGGTCACATGAAAGTGGAGTGCCAATTCGCCACGAAGCAGCTAAAGAATGCCGCAGTCTGCTTTACCGCCGCAGTCAGGAAACCTCTCAGCAGTTTTTATCTCACTGCTCACACTCACAGGCACACACACAAAAAAACAACATGGAGGTGTGCCTGTTGGCTTGCCAAGTTTTAAATACTCTGGTTTATATAGAGCCACCATCTCCCTCAGTTACACCTTCGTGTTTATAGCTGCTGTACTGTTGCCCTGCTGCTTTTGTTTTGAGTCGCCATGTGTCGGTGGGAGTCTTTGATAACCACGCTTCTCACTTGTGCTCGCGAAGTAGCGTCAAACGAAACAGATTGACCACACATGCGCGATTGGAGCGGGCTGCTTCATCGTTGCGTTTGTCAGACCCGAGGGATCTGCAGTCAGATGGGATGGCCTTTGAACATGACGCTTTGCAAGATGTCATTAAAGCAGTTTATTTACTCGCCTCAATGAGGGTTGCTGTGTGTTACTGGCAGTATCGGAGGAATCCCTTTGTTTGCTAATCACATACAGTTGATCACAATACAGTGGATGGTTTGTGATGAGCCACAAAGCAGCAAACGGGGTAGAAAGGCTGCTTTGTGTTGCAGTTTCACTCTCACACTTAGATCTTTTTGGATCTGTTTATAAAGCAGTAAAATTCAGCTTTAACCCACCATCAAAACAACCGGGTGTGTTTTAGAGGTAGTGGCAGGAATATAGTAAAACTGACCACTTCCATCCCGGGCACAGTTTGGTTTTAAGTGTGGTCGCATTAAAGTCATCTATACTTATTTTTTAAGTGCTGTGCTAGTTACAGGCTTCCTCTGTGCCTCTCTGCAGTAGCAACAATAGAGAAGACATCAGTGCTTGTAATCCTTGTAAAGCTTGTAAGTTTTGTAAGGCTAAGCACACTTAAATCTTCTGATCCATACAACGCTGCTTGTAAACAGCCTTAAATGCTCGGTTATGGTGGTCGCACATATGCTCCGATAGTTACTCTGGGTGCGTTTGCATCCCGCACTGGATACAGACTCTGCAGTGTCACAATGTACCAAAAGCCTCCGCTCCTCTCCTCCCATACTTCCTCCCTCCCTCTCTTGTCTGAGTGACCTATTTAGCAGCAGCAGCAGCAGCAGCAGCAGCATGGCAGGAGCAATCGGAGGATGTGCTCAGCCAGCGAAAGAGAGGAGGGGGATCTTAAATGTAAAACACGTAACTGCAGGCAACGCGTTATTGTGTGTAGAGAGTGTGTGTGTGTGTGCGCGTGTGTGAGCCTGAGTGACATTCCTTCTCCATTCATTCCAAACAGGCTTTAAGAGCTTGATTCGTACCATTTGCATGCATCATGTAAAAAAAAAAACGCTGTGCTCTATCACCCTCTGTTGGTTAAAAAACAACCCTGTACCTTTTTGACAGTATTTTGTTTTCCCTCCACAAACCCTGGAAAGAGAAATTTTGTACCGTATTGATTTTAAAGGACAACTGATAATAATTAGTTTAATTTTTAGCAACACAAAAAGCCAAAACCAGTAAAAAAAAAAAAAAAATGAAGAGCAATGCACAGATATTTCTGTATCTTGTTGAGGCATCGATGAAAAATTTGTGTGATTGAAAATGCTCATGGGTAAATGGGCAAAAGCAATACTGTTGGCACACTTCCTAACAAGCACTTGATACAGAGTGTACCTCTGTATAGACCTATAGTCAGCGAGTCTCACTGTTCCACTGCGTAACATAGTTATTTCTTAAAACAAACTTGAGCTCTGTAATTTATTATGAGCCAGTCCTTCATACATCATTCTAATACCAGCGTGCACATCATCCAGCTAAAAATAGTCCCCGACATAAGCAGTATTTACTCCTGTTTGAGCGCTGAACACCACGGCGTGCGGCTATTTTAGGAAAAGTGGAGAATAATGCCAGGCGTATTCTTTCATAAACAAACAACTGTTGAAACGCTGCTGCTTGTTTATGCCTCACTTACGGTTGCTGCAGTTCTGTGTAAACTGCTTTGTTTTGACACAACACACAAGGAGCAGTTACCAGTACAAGTTTCCACCTCGCCTGAACAGCTCCACGTTAACGCAAATAATACGTAATGAACGAAAGCTAATGTCTCTTTTTTTTTTGTCTCTTTCAGATTCTGTTTGATCAGGCTCAGCGGTCGATAAAGCAGCAGTTGCACAACTTTGTAAAAGAGTGAGTAACCCGACAATTCATAATGCTTTACTAAAAGTATTGCAGAGTTTTTGGTGCATGAAATATTTAGCACAGGTAGGAGAAAGCCCCAGTCCACAACCTTTACGGGGCAGGCATACCCTTTTTACCTTGAAAAATCTTTTTGGGGTTTTGAAATATTAAAAACACTACAACCTTTTTGGAACCCAGACGATGCCACAGACATATTCTAAACAATCTAGTAGGTTACTTGTGACCTCACTTTGCGGTGGCTCAAAGTTTTAGAATCCAAAACCTGTGACTCCCTCATGTCTTGAATTGTAAAGTTTGTGATACATTACTTAAACGCAACCACTTTGTGTCTGTCAGTGATGTGCGGAAGTTCAAGGAGACCAAGAAGCACTTTGACAGGGTCCGCGAGGATATGGAAATCGCCCAGGTGAAGAACGCCCAAGCGCCAAGGAACAAGCCTCACGAGGTAGAAGAAGCCACCAGCACGCTCAGCATCACCCGCAAGTGCTTCAGACACCTCGCTCTGGACTACGTTCTCCAGGTCAGAAAAAGTCTACAAACATCCCCCTCTTGTTCTTTACTTATATCCAAAGGAATTTCCATTCACGTAAACTAAGCTAAAGCTACGTGACGGAGACATAAACGTCTGGAAAAGACCGCGATGCAGCCCTGTAGCCTGCGGCAATGTCTCTGTCTGTTCTTCTGCCTTTATGACACATTTTCCACTCTATTCATATGCAACATGGGTTTATTTTGCCCACAAGTTGTAAACCCCGACCCATGTTTGCCCGCGGGAACAAAGAGACTGATTCAGTTTGATGTTTGTGATAGCTGTGCCCTCTTTCCATTCTTCATCCTGTCTGCTGGCAGCCTTCTCTCACTGCTCTCCGAGATATTACCCTTTCAATTCTTAATTGAAAGTGTCTCAAGGCATGAGAGGTTAAAGCTGTAGGGTGATGCGCTATATGTATAAGTGACCTCTTAAATGTAGCACAAAATGTCATTACGGTTTGCATCAGTTAGGATATACAATGCAAAGCTTTCATGTATGAAATGCTATAGAGATCATGTGTGTTGCACGGAGTATAAAAGAAAATAGACTCTGAAGTAACATTCATACATAGGTAACGGCTTAGTAAAAGGTTATCCACTGCTATACTGTAGTTCCTAATTCTTCCCTGCATGTAATGGGACATATTGTGGTGAGTCTATGTCAGAGTTAACTTAAATGAAGCTTAAAGGTGCCACAGTTGTCCACTAGAGGGAGTTATGTCAATATCCAGTAGGTGTTGTGTATTGGATACGGTGTGTTGATGTGGACATTGTCAAAAAGATAACATTTCCTACCTTTCTTCCCTGCAGATTAATGTCCTCCAGGCGAAGAAGAAATTTGAGATCCTAGATGCTGTAAGCACTCTTCAGTCTCCATCAATGCCATTCACAATCATTTGTATTTCTACATCTTTTCTCATTCATCATCCTTTATGATATATCCTAAAAGCAAAAAAAGAGTCATGTCTGTGGCCCTGACGCTTCACGTAAAGGTGGAAAAACTGCTTTGTCGTCTTCAGATGCTGTCATTTATGCACGCCCAATATTCGTTGTTCCAGCAAGGCTACAACCTGCTAGATGAGATCGACCCTTACATGAAGAAACTTGCTGCTGAGGTGAGCAAAGCGTCTTTTTCACCACTCAGCTTGCGCTCCATCAAGCTGGTCCACGCCCGTGTCCTGATTGGAATTGGCTTGATCCCCATTTGAACTATTGACCGCGGGACAATTACATAATATTGTTTTGTTGCGGTTTATCTTTTACATTTAGGTTTGGATTTGATTTTGAGTCTCCCGCACCTAGAAAATGAAATAGACAATACATAAAATAAGCAAATAATAAATAAAATGCTTCCTCTCTGAGTTCTAAAAAAAGCATGGGTGCACGCGTTATTGTGGTCTGACTTGTTTGTCACGGCCGGTTGACTGTAGAAGAGGACTGAATCAATGCTTCATTACCAAACACTGACCTACCATGTCATTGCAGGCTTAGCATGTATTTTCGAGTGTGAAACAGTCAGCTGCTCTGAATCACCGACAGCGCCAGTGTTTGTCTGTGAGGAGCGTTTCAGTGCAAAATGAAGACTTTCTTTGCGCGTCCCGTCGCCTATTCAGTAACAGTGAGCTCGGTTTTTGTTTTTGCCTGTGTGAACTGACTTTTAGCTGGACCAGTTGGTGATTGATTCGGCCATGGAGAAGAGAGAAATGGAGCATAAACACGCAACCATTCAGCAGAGGGTGAGTGCCTATTTTATTAGACAGAACTTTAAAGGATGTGGCTTCAGTATTTCCCTACAAGGAGGGAGTTCCCTAAACAGTCATCCGTTGTCCGAGTCGTCCGGTTAATACTGTGCTGTACTGTGAACCTACCAGGGTGCGAATGTGCCCATGTCGCACCTTCAGGCTCCAGTCTGCCACTCGCCTCGGTGCATCTGTTGTGACTGGGGAGGGATTAGACCTGGGCAACTGGGAAGTGTTTAATTAATCTCCCTAGCAAAGTCCAGGCATTGATTAAAGCTGTAAATCAGGTGGGGTTAAGTGTTTTTTTTTTAAGAGATTTTAATCCCGCTGTAGGCTGCAGACGATGATCGGCGTCTTAACAATGTGCTGAGACATGAGCGGGAGGAATATCTGTGTTCTCAGTCCAGACGGGTGCCGACCCCGGCTTTTTTCCAACCAGTGATGATTATGCCTTTCCTAACTGGGCTGTCCGTCAGCATTTTAACACACTTTTAGTCCTATTTGCAAACATTTCAAAAGGACTTTGTGGAAATACTGTATTAATAGAGCAGTAAATGGAATCCAAAAATGTTCTTTCCGTGTCTAGCGTCTCTCTGTTAAATAATTCAGGGAGCCATATTTTCAGTGGGGCTGTGTCTGGCTCCTCTGTACCCCAGGATCAGTGACCATCTGTCAGACCGCTCCGGCCAGCGCTCTCCCTCCAGGTGCTGTGGTCTGTGCAGCCGCGGGGAAGGAAGCTTGTTACGTGTGGGGCCAGTTATTGATCTGTTTTTTGCCAGAGCTGTTGCACACTAAGCTTCATACGCCGTCCGTCACCAAGGGACATGTAGTCGTAAAACAAACAAGCGATCCCTAGTTAGGTCAGTTAGTAAGACCATTAAGAATAATCAGAGGTGCATGAAAGATTACTGTATTATCTCCACTTAAACTAGTCTGCTTTTAAATGTGTCTCGGTGGCTCTAATACCGTGTTTTCTCTTCTTCTTCGGTGCTTGCGCGTTCCCGAACATGTACTCCCAGACCCTGATGCAGGTGAGTACTCCTCCATTTGTTTTCCCTTTTTTTTTTTTTTATATTCCCATTTCTGCTTGAACCATATCTTTGCACTAGTCCACGCTGTTCGTACTAAACATCAACAAGCTCCTTTGAAGCTTTCTCCAGCTGTAGTCGGACTCCTAAAGCCTTCAGGGCGGGCTGGAGTGCACCTGAATAATTTATACAAAACAATTAGAAACAGTGAACCGAAACAGTTGGTTATATCATCTATTGCATTGGGGGCAAACCGCACTGTCCTAAAAAAACATAAGCAGGTGCTACACTTAAGACTGAGGTTTGTTTTCCTGCATAACATAAGGGTTGTTTTTTGTTTTACTCATGAATATAGTTCTATATCATAAAATATTAAATGACACAATCTTATTAGTAATAGCAGGTTCATGACACTTTTTTGTGTCGCTCCTGCCTGTCGCTTCAGTATTAGCTACTTATTTATTCTTTTTTTTTTTCCTTCAAAGAGATTTTTTTTCCCCCCCTTGTTACTTTTCTTTCTCATCACAAAGAGCATGTGCAATAAGCCTTGTGTAAACTTACACAGTTACAATGGGGCAGCCCAGACTCGGTACAAGCAAAAACCAGAAGAGCAGAAAAGGAGTTAAAGTGCTCCCACCGTGGACTGTCACCATAGCTGCCTGGGCACACACTGCAGTGAAAGCTTGTAAATGCCAAGGCCATTCATTTTTTACAGCAGGTTTAATGGGGAAGTCCTGTACTCAGCAGCCTCGACAACTAGGCCCTGCTTCCTATTCTGTATTTCTGCGTTTACATCAGCAGCCGACGCGGTGCCTTTGTATGTCATTGGATTCACTTTTACTATAGATAGATGCGGTAATAAAATAATGATTTTCATGGCGGTCACAGGAAGCACATACACGAGTAAATGAGCATACAGTGCAATGATAACATAGTCGAAGTCAAGTTATGGCATGTTGCATATCAATCAGGAATTGAAATCTGCTTAGGCGTTTAATAATAAAGAAATGGCCAGGGCCTGAAACACCAAAAAAAAAATCGGAGCAGGGGGATCTAATTGGAGAGGTGGAATATAATCCACAATTATGTTTTCTTTAGTGTTTTATTACCTTAGAAAGAGCCATTTATATTTAGAGGGTCCTTCCACTGAGTCTGCATTGTTTCCACAGTGGCTCAGAATGGACTTCTTCTTCTGCTTCTTCTTCTTCTTCTTCTTCTTCTTTCCATGTCGTGGTGGTGTTAAGGTTCTTTACCATCACCAACTGTGACCAGAGTGAATAGCCACAAAGAACCCAGAATGAACAGAGTGCGTTACAATCTGCAGCCTCACTGCTAGATGCCACCACATCTTACACACTGGATCTTACAAACAGGATACAGATTTACATCCCTTTTTTATTTGTACATTGAGATTATGTCTGGACGAAGCATTGACCTCTGTCAGCTTTTGCTCCGTATTTGAGGACTGTGGTCAAATGTCTTTTTTTTTTTTTTAATTGAAGAACCTTCATTGCTATTGCGAAGCAAATTCCTTCAGATCGGCACATTGGATACATTACTGTGGATTGTTAATCTGTTAATCTCAAAACAGAGGGACAGTATTTGACAAGACATTTGAGACGTTGTGGCATTCAGTAACATTGTCCAGATGGGTGGAGGATTAGCTGAAGACTGCTAAGCAGATGTCAGGCAGGTACAGTATGAACAGCAAGTACGAACAGATGATGCGTCGCGGACTGTATAAAACACAGAGGGATCCCGCAGACAATTAACAAGCGTATCACAGCAGACAGAGTAATCGGTGCAAACCAACTGGACCGTTTGACGTAAGAGCTCCGCCGTGTTGCCTGTAGGCCGAGCCCGGCGCAGCAGCAGCAGGTGGCTGAGGCATCAGGACATGTTGTCTGCATCATCTGGTGTTAGAGTCTGTTTTGTTTGTTTTTTTCCCTGCTGATCCACAACAGCCATAAAATTGACTTATTTGCTCCCAACATTTCGAAGTCTCTGTTTCCTTGCTCGTTCAATAATTCACTGATGTTCAGTTTCTGTCTGTATGACGCTGCGTCATTAAAAATAGATGGTCTTTGTTGTGGGCTCGAGAGTTTGCAGAGAACCACCCAGAGCACATCTTGTTCACTGTGTACGCTGTTAGCTCGTTTGTTTGGGATGTTACGTACTCCAAAAAAAAAAAGAAAAAATGTAAAAATGACTTCCGAGAACTGAAGGTAAGCTGCGTCGATTTGATTTTTACAGATGTCATATTTGCGCGGCCGGTTGGTATAGTGAACGGGGAACGGGGCTGTCCACCAGCCTGGTTACTTCTGGGTCAACACAGGACTGCAACTCCCCACCTTCTTCAGCAGAGGAGGTGTGTCTGGGGAGTTGCAAAGAGACAGAGGCAGACTCAGACGCCGAAGTGTCAAAGCAGCCTGCTCGTCTTCGGGTCGAGAGCAGCTACAGTACAGTGTCGTTTTAGTTCAGTATTCTTTCGCAGCGCCCTGCCATGGATACATTGGCAGCTGTATGGTAATTAGCTCTAATCCTGAGCCTCACAGGGCAGCGGGCAGGTGGCTGTAGTGGAGAACACGTATGTGAGCATTGGAATTACGCACCGCACTGCAGCGACACAATGTGTTACCCTCTGCTGTGAGAGCTCTCAGGGAGTAAAGGATTCTGGTCTGTTAGTGCAACACGTCTCTGTGGACATGCCTCTGCTCTGAGAATTCATTTTTTGGAGCCTACTTGTTTATTTATTTTTTTTCTTTTACTTTGGGGTTTACTTTTTGTGCTTTTAAATGTTGCTGGAACGCACTAAACGTTTGAAAATGAAGATCTTTTGTCGGTGGGATCACACTTTGGTGGGTTGCTTTGCAGTGTCTTGACTGTTTTTAACTCTCACTGTTAACAGACAGAGAGATCAAGAGACCTCTTTATTTCTCTCGTTCTCTCTTTGAGTCCGTCTACCATTGCTATTTCAATCTGTAGTATCTTTCTCATTAGTATAGACTGTTACATATTTTAAGAGCAATAGGTTGTTCTGTTATTCTGTCATGAAACAGGGAAGTCTGAGATGATTGGTTTTCATATGGGTCACTCCAGCATTCTTTAATGTGTTCTTGGGCTCTTTCTTATGACTTTCCAGTTTAAGTGCGTAGTCTTAATTGACTCTTGTGGGAAGACTGAGCCTTTCTCTGGGGCTTCATGCATGCGATGTTGAAATTCAATTCTGAATAAGTTAATATTCTGTTCCTTCTGCATATTACATTACTTATAAAACGACGTGTCCTGCTAACCTCAGGATGTACCGTGTCACACTTCTCTATCTTGAAACATGAAAACACTGATGTTGAAGCGATTTTTAAATTTGCGATGACACACTTTCACCATCTGCCCTGAGCCCTAAGTACAAATGGACCATTATCTGTTAGTTAGTATTAAATCACTAGGTGTCACGCTGTAAGTCATGTAAAGGTTAGAGGCTAATTTCATATGAATCATTCTCTTTATGTAATAATTTGCGTCACATCTCCTGAGTCCTGAACAGTCTCGCTAGATCACACAGGAAGAAGGCATGCAACTCCAATGCATACATGTACTAACACGTGACGTTTCTACATGAACGCACGATTTATGATGATTCGATTGGTTTATGCACTGTACGTGCAGTACAACGCACACTGAATTCTACTGGTATTCCAAGAAACAGCATGCATGCAGCACTAATTTCTTCACAGGAAAAGGATTTGCTTTACATTTTTTGCAGAAAACATAGCAAGTTGTAAGATCGCAATAGCAGTCCTGCACTGACTTTGTGTTTATGACAGCGAGGGGTAATTCTGGGGATCTGTGTGTCTCTGTTGCAGGACTTTTCGTATGACGACTCTAAGGTGGAGTTCAATGTGGACGCTCCAAATGGTGTGGTGATGGAGGGCTACCTGTTTAAGAGGGCCAGCAATGCTTTCAAGACCTGGAACAGGTAACTGCAGATCTTCTACAGATTCTCATTAAAGTCATTTGTTGGTTTAAAAAAAAAAAAATACTGTGCTATCATCGAGGTTGCAATTTAAAGATATTTGAAATAGAGGCAGCAAATCAGTCGGGGAGAAAGATGTTCTAGTTGCTGTCAGGATATTGTATAGAATCCAGGGTAAAACCCCCTTTTACCTGGACTTGATCACTGGCGCGAGTTCACCTCTGCACATTGACCCTTTCGTCACAAAAAGGATATCCATCTAAAATATGTATTATTCATGTCACCCTCTCTCTCCAGGCGGTGGTTTTCCATACAGAACAGTCAGCTGGTCTATCAGAAGAAGCTCAAGGCAAGTTCCATATATCGTTGAGGTATCAGCTTTTCCTGCGGCAAAGTGGGTTCTAAGAGGTTAAGTGCAGCTTTGATGGGGATACTCAGTGTTTTTAACGTCACTGCAATCCATCACTTGCTCACTGACTGTGTGTTTCTGAGTAAAGCGAGATCTCTGCTGATACCCGAGTGCTCAATCTGGAGCCTACGCAGAGCAGAGTGTGGTTTTCAGGTCACTTTCATTCCCCTGCTTGACATCAGCGTGTGTAAATATCTAATGGCTTGGTACTCTGGGGCACCCAGCTGCCAGGGAAAATGTCTTATCAGAGAGGAACAGCTGTTTCATATTAGAGTGGTATCAGGCTGTTGTGAAGAGGAGAAATGAGATGTTTTTCATATGATTTCAGGATTCTCTGACGGTGGTGGTGGAAGACCTCAGGCTGTGCTCTGTTAAACCATGTGAGGATATCGAGAGGAGGTTCTGCTTTGAGGTCGTCTCCCCCTTCAAGTAAGACGCACTGCACAAATGACATAAAACGTTTTCTTTATCGCCCTAAATCGTGCTTTTGTCTTCAAGTCATACAAATATGTGGTTTCATGCAGAAACAAGCTCGTCCTTTCAAGCGTTCAAAAAAACATCGGCGTGGTCTGTAAGATCTGAAAGAAAGCTAACGCTGGTTTTGATGATCTTTCTTACAGGAGCTGCATGCTTCAAGCTGAGTCCGAGAAGCTTAGACAAGCATGGATCCAGGCAGTTCAAGCTAGTATTGCATCAGCCTACAGAGAGAGCCCAGACACCTACTACATCGAGGTGAGCGACAGGACACGTTTATAGCTGACTTTGTAGCTGCAGTACGGTCCAAAGAGCGTGTGCACTGTACTTCATTTTGTGTCGATCCTATATACACGTTCCTGCGGGTTTAATTAATATTAGAGCTCCAAAGACTTTCCTAAATTAACCTCAACAAATACACAGTTTGCTCCTGCTGCGGTAGGCCTAAAATGATCCTAATTATCAAGGTTGTAATAGTTTTACAGTGTTTAACTTTATTTTGACTTTTTGTTTTCTATTTCAGTTTAGTTTGAATACGTTTTTAAAGCAGATTTAGTCATTTAATTGAGTTTTTTTTTTTGAAAATGCATTGTTTCAGTTTAGTTTTTATTAGTTTCAGGGGTAATTTTTTTTTGGAATGTGAGGGATTTATTAGGCGGGTAGATTCAAAATGGTCAGAAAAAGTATTGTAGTAAAAAAAAACAAAACAAAAAAAAACTGTATTCACTTAGGACAAATGAAAAACTATCCACAAATGACAATTGTAGATCTTTGTGTCATTAACCAGAAAAAATAAACGGTCCAAACAAATTGCTTGGCTTTAAAAAATTGAAATTGAAATAAAACTGAAGTCATTCTCTCTATAATTTTGGTTTACTTTAGTTACTTTTGCAAACACAATATTTGGAAAAAAAAACATTTCACACCTAGTTTTTGTACTGGAAGATGAATTTTGATATTTTCTGGAATTATTCTTTGAAATCGACGGATGTCTCTTCTGTGTCTACACTCAGCATTTGGACAGAACAGCCTCGCCGTCCACCAGCAGCATTGACTCAGCCAGTGAGCCACGGGAGCGCAGCGCTAGAGGGGAGACCATCCTGCAGCGGATCCAGTGTCTGCCGGGTAACGAGCAGTGCTGCGACTGCGGCCAGGCCGACCCTCGCTGGGCTTCGATCAACCTGGGCATCCTGCTGTGTATCGAATGCTCCGGCATCCACAGGTAGAGCGCCAGCCATTAAGACTGACCTAAAAAAAAAAACTCAGAAAGGAATGACGTCGGACGCAAATGAACGCGATCCTGTCCCGTGTGGTGTGTGGGGTGCTGGCTCTGAGGGCAGGTAATGTCGCCAGCTGTCTGGTAATTCCACTGTTAAAGCCGCGGTGCGCGTTCTGCCACACACACACACTGCTAAAGGGATTAACGTGGAGTATGCCGCCGCTTGGATCGCGCAGGCCTTGATTGAGAGTTTCATTGAGAAAGGGAAGTGAGAAGATGAGGACCGCCACTGAACCGGGATACGCACAAGCAACTAATACTTTAATTTGTATACTAGTGAATGTAGTCATGATGTAATGCTGTTGAATGAAGATTAAGTGCTGCGGACAAACACATCCTGTCATCACGAGGGTCACTGCTTCGTGCTCTTGTTTGGTTACATCACATTGTTGCGTCATTTAGGTTAGTTTTCAGGCTTCCAGTGGGAAGGTTTTCCTCGGGAGATGTGTTTGTGTGCGTATTTAATCACTTATGTAATCGCAAACCCCATTTCTATGCATTCCCACCTGTTGAATATTCATGCTCCCTTTTGGGATTGTATTCTCACAGTGAGATCAGCCATGGCCATTGTTTACAATGCAGGATGGAAGAGGGGCAGAGACACAGTATCAGTTTTCTTCTAATGTGCCACCGTTGCCTGGATACCAGACAGCTTCATCAGTGGAACGTAGCGATTTGCATGACATTAGGAGCGGCATCTCGCACTTCCCTCTGGATAACACTTGTGCGATTTCAGATCCTAGCAGTCATTCAACTAACAAACTATTCACCATTAAGTTTTGCAGCATTTATATAAAAAAAACACTGGATGTGTTCTGTTGCAGGAGTTTAGGAGTTCACTGTTCAAAGGTCCGCTCACTCACACTGGACTCATGGGAACCGGAGTTATTAAAGGTACAGTTTATCTCAGCAGCGTTAAATAAGGATGAGTAGTTTATTATTAAAGGAGTTATTAATACATTATGAACAACTCTTTTCAAGTGTGGAGGCCATTAATGTCTTGTCTCTCTGTTTGATAGTTAATGTGTGAGCTTGGAAACAGTGTCATCAACCATATATACGAAGGCTCATACCAAGAGCAAGGTCTGAAGAAACCATTACCATCCAGTTCAAGGTAGGCATCCATAAAACACAGCGTAAATGTATATGTAAATGATCTCATGCATTATTTCAACTGATTACGTGTGAAGACTGCCTTTCAGACAGTAGTGCATTGTAACTAAGCACAGTTGCTCAAGTACTACTAAAGTACAATTGCGAGATACTTGTACTTTACTGGATTACTTCCATTTTATGATGCTTCATACTTTCTTCCACTTCCACTATATCTCAGTGACAAATATTTCACTTTGTGCTCTTACTACAATATTTTATTCATTCATTCATTCATTTATTCGTTTCTAATGCTTATGCACTTTTACTTAAGTAGGGACTTTCTTGCAGAAATTATTTTTTGGTACTTTTACTCGGGCTGAAAACTTCCGTCACTGCTTGCAGGCAGGAAAAAGAGGCTTGGATTAAGGCGAAGTACGTAGAGAAGAAATTCCTGAAGAAACTCGGC
>JAPQRN010000025.1:5747489-5765235 GCA_037367275.1 Coranthus polyacanthus | reverse complement strand
CTTGTTGAAATCGACTCTGCACGAGAATAAATACAATTTTACTGAACGTGAACGCTGTCATTTTGTAATTATTATTTGTGGAAAAAGGAAACAACGAATACTACCAAATGCAAGCGCCACTTTTTATCTGTGTGGTTTGTCTAATTTGCAGATTTTTATGTAGACAAAAAATTTGTTTTCCAATACTCACTTCCCTTTCTCAAGTTGTGTGTTTTGTTATGTAAAGCGTCTTTGAGTACCTCGAAAAGCGCTATATAAATCTTACCTATTATTATTACTATATGCTGCTATAATTAAGACTAGTCCAGTCTTAATTATAGCAGCATATAGTACTAATGTTATTTTATTTATTATTTGCTATCCAGGGCTGTGAAACAACTTTAGCTTATTAATTCCACTTATAATGGGCTATAACATATTGCTCTACTGAGAGATATTTCCTATTTGTTTGACATGTTTGAGGGTTTCAGTCCTGAAACCACACAGAGACTTAATGCGAGTGACTTTCTTCAGAGCCTGACAAACAGCTACCTGCATACTATACAGTATGTGAAGCTCAGGAATGTTGCTACTCATGAAATACAAAGGGAGGCAAAACGTTTCTTACTTGGTGAAGATTTCAATGAGCTTCTTTCTGTTCCTCCTTGGCTCTGAGTCCTCATCAAACTCCTCCATCTCTTTACCCAGAAAGACTTCCTGATGAAAGTCCTTGTTCAGGTGGCCATCCATCTCCATCTTCAGTCCGTTCAGGTGATCTGGAGGAAGAATCTCGTTCTCATCCTTGTTGACTGGATTCTTATCTTTAGACGCTGACATATTAGCAGGCCGTGCGTGTACGTCCATGGTGTGGAGAAGGATGTACAACAGCAGAGACACCGACAGGAGATTTCTGCACCACATCTTCCTCCAAACTGCCATGGCCACCTAAACGTAAAATCGAAGATAACTGGTGTAAACACTGGGAAACAAAATTTCTCAACCAAGGAAGTTTTGACTAAAGGTCGACCCCGCACAGTAGCAAGAAACTTAGTCGCGTTCACGTAACATCGGATTTCCCGAAAGTGCAACACGCCCACTGGAAATTCCAGGCATTATTTGTGCATCTCTCCATATTGGAGTTAACACGGGGCTATAGTTTTAATAGAACAAATAATAAACTTAAACTCCATTTGAAAACATAATCTGAAGTTGGCTCGATTTTATAGTTAAGAGTAACTAGGTGCAGTGAGATGACGGTTTTTCGAAGAAGTGAACGCGACACACTGTAGCTCAGTGACCCTGACGTCGTTATCTCACATTATCAATATTTATTGACACTGCGCGCTGAAAAGGTGACTAGTTAACGAGTAACTTGGTAAACCTCGATCTAAGAACACTACACTGTAACAGCTATGCTAATCACAAAAAAATATGCTGATCAGTAGATGGCTCAGGGAGGCTAATAAAACATCTAGCGATTAGCGTTAGTTGACGTAAGTACGTGTCGTTAGCATAAATAATATCTATTAAGCGGTAAAATAGGACAGAGCGCGCAGAGGACGACCGACCTGTCCTTTACGAAGCACTAAACAAACTGCAGTGAAGTTTAAATCACTCAGGAAATGGGGAAAGGTTTCTGGCTGCAGTCAGTGTTAATGTTAAGTACCAGCTAGCCAAACGGTTAGCTGAACTTCCTAGTCAAACGGACCTTCACTGGTTCCAAGCAAAGCTGTCAGATCCCAGTTCCTGTACACGTGGCTGCCCCACGACACCCTCTTCAAAATGTGGGACGGCTCACACTACAACACCACGGAAGACACACGGGCCGGCTAAGAAGTCCCCGCTGATGTTTCCGTTAATTCATTCAGGCTGTCAGTCGGGCGGGCGGCTCGCTAGAAGCTAACCTCGCTCTGTCGCGTTGCGCTAAGTTAGCTAAATTCATGGGCGTGAATTTCCGGTCGGCACTTTCGAAGTAAACTGCCTGTTTTTTTTGGGGGGGGGGCGCCGAAAGTAACGATGTGAAAGTAAGTATTAACTACGGAATCCCCGTTTTTTTTGGTACACGTGACGCTAATGCAATTGCAGATGAATCGTTTCGGAAATGTCAAAGCGACTATTATGCGTTGTTTTGTTTGTTAAAATCCGACTTTGGCTAAAATAGTAATATTATATTAAAAATAAGTTCGGGCGGAGGTGTAGAAAAGTCATTATTACAACGTTATCGTTCACAGTGTTATACCAGCAAAGGCAAACTGCGTCTCTTTCCGATTATACTCTTGCTTTCCAGTGTCTAACTTGACGCTACTTCGTGACCTGCTACGTTTCACACTGAAATGCCAGTGGAAGCAGGAACTAAAGTTGGCACCAGTAAGCAGCCATACTGGAAAGGTGTTTGCTAGTTGTACTTTTGTCTTCTGCCTCTGGGTGGCAGTGTATTAAAACGTTGCAGTGTCAAATAGCAGTCAAGTAGCAGTCAATAAAAATGTAGGATGCCAGGTTTAAAAAACAAAGGGTAAGCTACTTGGATGTTTAAATGTTATTTGTGAAAATCAGCAAATGTCATTTTTAGACAACCGAGCTGATTGAGAATCACCCATACCAACAATTTGTTTAAAACTATGTATTTTTGTTTTTATTTGAAACCTGCAACTTACACTACTTATACAAATAAATACAAGCGTTACCTCAGCCAATATAGCGTTCGGAAAATGAGACATTTTAGGAAGATCGAAGCAGCCAGTATCACACAGTCACTATCCTGAGTCAGGTTTTAAAGTAGCAGACTGTGCAAAGATAATGCCAAGAGATCACACAAAAAAACTGCAGAAAAAAAAACCCTTCTATTTCTTGCTTGGATGTAAACACGAGGCATCGGTAGAGCAGGCTAATATGAGCCAAAATGACAGACACTCTCTGAGAGATACACACGTCTTTATACACATCGCGCACAACTTGTCTGCCAAAGAACCTCTTCAACTTAAGCATTTCATGTATGAGATAAAACAGAGCTGAATACGCTAGTGAGATTGCCAATAGAGGCAAGGGAGAGGACAGAGAAAGAGAGAGACACGGGGAGAGGAGGGAGAAGGGGAGAAAGGGAAGCGGGAGGGAGAAAGGGTGATGATAAAACTCCACTGTGAGCCCTCCTGTAAGCTCAGTCAGAGAGCAAAGGAGCAACTGAGACCAGAGGGACAGGGAGAGCAACAGAGCAGGCAAAAAGGGACCTACCACACACAACATCAACTCTGTGATGTCAAACTTGCAAATGGACTTGGACTTGATGACTTAGAGAGCACCTGAGTTTTGTCAGCCAAAAGCCGAAGAGCACACTTCTGGGCCATAAAGTTTTATGTTGTGTGATAGCGGTGAGGAGCCAGTTTATACTTCAAGGAGAGTAGAAGAAGGCTGGGCAAAGATCCAACCTGGATCTCATCCATCTTCTCTTGGGCTTTGTTCACTCTGCATCCCGTGGGCATATGGTGCGTGGACAGACAGACTGATTTGTATGCTGAACTGCATCTTTTGATCAAAGCCCAACTTTTGTGGATCTTAGAGTTTTTCCAACTACCGCACAAACTTTGGAGACTGAATCAATTTCTCAGTTCGAAAAACAGCAGGAGGGAGTGAGGGGAAAAAGAGAATATTGCCATCCATCTCTAGACCTCGTAGCCCACCCTCAGCTCTGGACGCCCCTCCTCTCTGCCTCTTCTTTTGGCCCTTGTACCCCCCTACCCTTCACCCCCCAACAGAGCAGAAAGCGTGAAAAATCTCACTAATGGGTTTATTTGCTGTCAGATCTACGCCGATCTGTCATTCCCTTGGACCATTCTGCTTGACACATTTCATAGTTGAGTAAGCCTCCTGGCTTTCTGGCTAGAGTTAACAGTGCCCCTGCAACGTTCTGCTGGCTGAGAGCTCATCAAGAGGGAAGCAAGAGCGGCAGCAGTCTGTCTGACAGTCTCTTGGACAGGGAGTCCCTGAAACTGCATTCCTTTGGTCTCCTTCCCGTTGGGACTTTGTGTTTGTGAGCTTCGTGAGCATCCTCAGCCTCTGTTGCGTCAGACTACTGGTCCTCCTCAGAAAATTCAGCCTGTTTCTGCAGGGATCCTGGTGCTGATTGAAAAAGTGTGAAGATGTGGTGTGGGGCAGGGCCTTTGGCAATGGTGGCTGCAGTGTTTTGGACTCAGTGTATCCTTTTGGATGGTGTGGATGCCAAGAAGGAGAGAAAAAGGCCAAAGGAGGGCACCCCACAAAGCACAGAGACCTACAACGCAACAATCTCCAACAGTGAAGAGGTCGGTGGAAACGTCAAGGTATTGGATTAACCTCTTTCAATCTAACATTTACTTTTTGGTAACTTATAACTTTTTAGACTTGGTGTGCATCATTCACGTGCTACTTCTTTAAGGTGACACATTGGGTTGCAAATAAAATGCTACATAGTTTAAGGTTTGAAGTCAGTCTGCAGATCTGAAAGATATGTAATAGTTTTTTGTCAGCACAGGCAACGACCAGGGCAAAGAATGTGTGGCAAAGGCAAAATCTAGGACAGGACAGGTGTGCCCCACCAGGTCAAGCCTCAGACAGTGAGACGGATCAATATGTGTGAAACGCTTAATGGATGACTTCCGGAGGAATGTCAGGAATGTGCACATCTAAAGGCTGATCGATACATCAATTAGTGAATGCGCTGCGGGTGTCTGCTACCAATTTTCCGGCCTGTGTGAACAAATCTTGATAGAGGGAAGATGTGAGTATCAACCAGAATAACATAAGACAAGATAGGAATTACTCTCATTATCTCTCATTACAGCAGTAGAAAACATAGTTGCAAAACTATAAAAAACACAAAGATACAACTTAGACTATCCTTTAGAGTTCTATTAGCTAAAGAGAATTTTACTGTGACACATAGTGAAAAAATAGTCGAGAACAATATTATTTATATAAAGAAATGTGCTCCTCTGCATTACAGTGGTTTGATTCCATTTTCAGGAGCAACAGTTGGCCCTTGACACTGTTATTTATTGGTTTATTGCTGGTGTTGCATATTTGCAAGAGTTTCCAACAGGCTATTTGTTTTGCTTTCAGCCCACCCATTATGTTGGCATTCTCATAAGTCTCACTGCCCTATATACCAGCTTTCACTTCAGTGTCTACCAGCCAGTCTCTGGAATCCTACCGGTAACCTCCACTGACTTTTTCCCCCCTGAAACCGAGCAGTGAGGTCTCCTTTGTATCTTTAAGAACACATTGTAGGTGGTTGCGGCCTGGTGATGTTTATTTGACTTGGTTTGCTCTGTAAAAGCAGAGGCTATGAAGGATGACCTTGTGTCAACCCTCAAGGCTGCTGAAGATTGCACCCCACTGGGATCTCACTCCTCTGTCTCATCCCACAGGGAGCGGGGTGTCTTGCTGTCTTCACAAACACTGTTCCCCCGAGGTCCCATATAGGCTCACTGCCATGATGTAATTCCTGGGAAAGTTAGGTGGGCAGATATTTAAAGACCTATGGCTATGTTGTTCCCAGCCCATTGATTCTGTCATTCACAGGCCTAGTCTGACTCCGCTGTGTCTGGGACATCCGATAGGGGCGGTGCGGCCCCGAAAACTGGGGCAGCATGCCGTGTAAGCCCCTGACAAAGCCCCATAGAAAGGGTCCTGAAAGAGAACACCTCGGTGAGGATTAGCCCCCTGTGCCTCCCTCACTAACATTCTTTTCATCTCCTCTCCCACAATCAGAGGGTAATGACATAATCACTCTTAAGACGCAGTGTTATGCCAGATAGTGTCTTTGCCAAACATTGTCACCTCTGATGAGAACCTGAGCTTTAAGCCTGACATCTGTAGAAGTGGTTGCGCTCAAGGTCGGAAAACACATCGCATTTGTTGGTGCCACTCTATCCGTGTTTTTTTTTTTTTTTTTTTTTTTCAAGAAGAAAAAAGTGTGCCACACACCACGAAAAGCAGTAACCTTGCTTTTTTTGGGTAGTTTGTAAGTTTATCCAATTACACATCTGTTACATCCCAGAGAAAACAACACGTCCATTGGAGCTGTCTTGGCAAGAAATTTGTGTTCTCAAACAAGCCAAACATTTACACTCCACATTTACATTTTTTTCCCTTGTGCCCAGTGGAAACAGTGGAAACAGTTCTTATGATGGCATTCACTTCTATCTGACCAATCCCGTGTGTGGGCTGTTGGCAGCGTGCATCGTACACTGCATTCCTTGGGAGATTTTCCATTTGAAAGTGATCACAATAGTGAGGTGTGGAGTTGTGCTGCGAGTGGATTTTTTAAAATGAGATCATAACTACAAAAGTACATTTCAAACAACTTGTACAGGGTTGTACAATTTATACTTTAAGGGCAATATGTCAAACGAACATGAATGTAAGCCTTATTACTCTCCACTCCAAAGATGAGAGGAATCTGTCATTGTTGAGAGCAGTGAGAGATCTGTGATGGCTGTAATTGAGGGAGTCAAGTCAAACATCACGCCTGGCGTGTTGAGTAATGGCTGGGTTTAGCCCTAGGCAAAGGTTTTTGTTTCCTCTCTCTCATCCCCAGTGATGATTAATGCAACAGTGTGTGGGACCTTTTTGGATCAACATACACATATGAGACAAGATCAGGTCCCACAGGAAAGAGGGCCACTGTGAAAGCTCACACCTCTGATGGTGTGAACTACCTCTAGTACGCCAGCGAACTCGCATGTCAACATGTCAGAAGACTAAAGAGGTTATGCTTATTTAACATAGTAAAATTACATTAATGAAGTCATGTAAAAGAAGGTGAAGCAAATAATAAACACCCTCTTGCCATTACACCTGCAATTTGCAAGTAAAATAAACCGTCTCTATGGAATTCTGTTTTCACCTCACAGATGTAGACGGACCGTTTAATTTAATTACTCATAGATTCAGATCAATGCCAGGTTTACAGAAATCCCTTAATCTTGCCTGATTCTTATCATGTGCTGGTCATGTTCCTATTATTCACAATGGATTTCTGAAACCATGAAATCAGAATTATTGCTATGCTTTACAGAATATTGGTCAACTGTGGCTTTGGATAAAGCGCTGGGTTAATTTATAATGACAACAGAGCTTAGTGGCCCTAGATACCTTATTTGAATCCCCTTTCATTTTCATCTTTCGTTCTGAAACAACCACACACGACGAGGGGAAATTAATTGCTTAATGAATATAAAAAAAAGAAAAATTACCCTTATGTGACATAGTTCAGAACCACAAATGAATCATATGAAATGAGGGGGATCTAATGACTTGCTATGTTTTCGCCAAAAGCCAAACCATGGGACGAACCTAACTTGTACCTGAAAACTGGATCACTTTTCAACAACCCATTTTACCTACCACAGGGAAAATAAGGACCCATTCCAATTGCAAAGCTATAATTTGTACACAAAACAGATGTGATACAGCCATCAAAGCTTCATTCAGCTTATATTGCTTTTTCTATCGAGAGGGAGCCGAGAGTGTTTCTGGTGATTTCTTAGGCATAAACATACATTTTCTCACTTTCTCTCACACATGTACGTAATTATCACACACATTTTCATGTTTGGACAACAGCGATGTTGGATGCGGCTGAAAAACATTTAATATTTCATTTGCACCTCCAAATGCTGTTCCTGTAACATTTGTTAAACTAATAGCGGCGTCGTCATAGTGCAGTGGAGTAATCACGCCCATGGTGCCAACTGAATAATAACACAGTGAGATGAAAACAGAGTCAACATTGCATGTCTAACTGCATTTAGCTCTACGAAGAGAAAATCCTCAAGGCAATCTGTGTCTGTGAAGTGCAGCGGTGGGGAACACGGGGGTGGATGCATGATGACTGGGATGCATGCAGGTTAGCAGGATCCCCTCCTCATCCCACACAGCCCGGGGATGCCTGCCTCCAGGGGTGGGATCGGCCCGTCCACCCATGCATGGATGACTGCACAGGGAGCAGTACAGAGATGTAAAAACAAGGGATTATGGAAGGCCCTCCATCATCCTGTCCAACTTTAAACCAGCCTGTGAACGTTGCAACATTTTTATCAGCAACAAAATGTTTCATGTCATCTCATGTGTACGAACAGGTAGCAAAGTAGATAACAAGTAAATGAAAATAAGATAAGTTTTACTGCACACACAGAGAGAGGAATTCAGGAGCTGCCTTCCATGGAGTAGAATTTCAGTATCAGTTGCAGCCCCAGAGACATGTTTTAACAGTTGTGTTTGTGTTTTTGGTGGCATGCTGCCCCGGGGAAATATTTTCCCATTTTATTGCTTCAAATAAATTCAGTCTAATTTTCCCCAAACTACATGACAAACACACTTAAAGCTGTGCACGTAAAAAGGCATATTCATGCAGACCCAAACCACTGTTTTCTGAGTAATGAAATCTCTTAGGCTTCTGTAAAAGATCAGCAATTATTACAGTTGATTCATTAATGGATCCAAAAGCTTCAAAGTCACTGTGCTGTAGGTTAATAAAACAGTCTCTTTGTACTTTTATTGTGCACTATGGTACAGTGCATCCCTCTCCTAAGAGCTGTGACTCAGTAATCTGGCATGATTTAGAGCCCATCAATGAGGATAAACACTGTCTGGAAGATTTAAACCTTCTCACCTTTAGAAGGGATACCTGACACATTCTCTCAGTCCGTGCTGGAATGGCGTGCGCTTTACACCCGCTGACAGACGAGGCCACTTTGAGGTGCTCATACATCAGCAGTGATCAAAGCCAGAGACCTGGTGTTCTTCATCAACTCTCAGAATGATACCTGGGTCTGCTCCCTCCCCACTTTGTTCACAAGTTGTACGTGCTGATGCAGAGCTATGCGAGGGAATCCATAGTTTACACTGCGCCACATTTAATAGCAGTGAGTGAGAGATTGAACTCCTCTGACAGGTTTTCTTGTGTCATCAAGCAATATGGTTTTCATGTCTGCGTGTATGGAGTCTTTGATGTTCCCGGTCAAGGCAGAGGCTCACCTGCATACAATGAATCTCAAATCTTTTTTGGCAAATTGTGTGAGCCACCCCAGCTGTCACGAGTGCAGATGCCTTAAATCAGAACACAGTTTGTATAATGGAAAGAGTTGAGCAGGCCTTAAGCTGATGATTAAATTATTTATATAGTGATTTGCTGTTATTTTTTAGCTCAGAAATGAAGGTAATAATTACCTTGGTTGTAGCCTTTTTTCCTTGAGCACAGAAAATCCTTGAGGGCAAAGTTTTAATGGTTTAATTACAATGGCGTGTGTTAAAGAGGATAACAAGCTCAGAGTATGGCTGATTTCCTGGCAATGATATGCTGTCTTTTTTATTATTATGTAGGGAATGGCTAAGATGTGTAATTATAAGTTACATGTGTGGGCCAACTTGCACTGTTTCACATCTCTGTAAAGACAGACAATGATGTTTGATATTAACACAAGAAAAAAAGAACACGAAGGTTTGTCTTTTTCGGAACTAACAACTGCTGGCTCTCGTAATCGGGTGGGTGCCTTCACATCAGACTGCGCTCAAAGAGTGTCTGTGGTGATGATTCACTGTTTTACAATTAATCCCAGTGGAAATGTACTAGAGTTGCCACAGGCATGGAATACTAGTATAACCCCACCAGCAGCAGCACAAGCCTCAGTCATCAACATGTTAATATTTGTCAAAAACCTACAGAACTGCTGTGTTAATGAATATGAAAAATGGAGAGGCAATGGAAAAAGCATTTTATCCAACGGGCTCCCAGTCTTATGGAAACAGTATTGAGCAGTGTACAAATATTCTTGTCTTGACCAAATCAGCCTTGCTTCTGATCTTTTTCCAAGCCTCAAAATCACAACAAAAACACACAAGGGTTCAACATGCGCAGCGCCTGTTAAGTTGTTTATTTTGTCTGCTGTCAGAGAGAAGAGAAAGTCACTGGAGAAAGAGGCTGCTGCAAATCCCAGCAATAAAAAAACAGTTTTTATTCCAGCATTTTGAAAAGACAAACAAGGAGTTACTTTGTTGCGGTGGAACAAGAGGCAGGTCTTTAAAAGTGAGGAAAGGAGCATGTTGGTTTTGCAGATAAGTGATCCGTGTCCTGCTGCCAAACCTAAACAAATTCCATTTCAGACAGCTCACCTCCATGGCTCGTCTTTATCTCCTCTTCTATCTCAACTGAAGTCACTTGACATTTGGGGTTTAGGGTATGATTTTGAGCTTGCTGTAATTGCAATTTATACAGCTTCATATTTTACCAAAATAAAAAAAAAAAAATACTCCGTGCATTCTTATCTGCAGTACAGACCCCCGTTTCTTATACAGTAATTTATTATAAGAGAGTTATTTCAGATAAGAACATTAAGCATACACAAGGTCAAAAAATAGACAAACAATCTTAAATCAAAAGAAACTGGTATACATTTTTAACATTTGGTATCTTGCTTATTATGTTTTCTGTCATTGCTCAGAAAAAAAAATAAAAAAATACTATGTCTGTGAGTGAGCGGGAATCCTTTGGCTAGTTTGACATGTTGTTATAGACTAATTGAGTCTGCAATCCACAGAATCTACATCACATGTACACAGGCAGACTCATTTTTCACAGTAGAGCTCATGGAAATTTTCATGTGCTGAGAAAAGGCACTTGACAAGGTTTGTTTGCATTCATTCGAGCCTATTGGGCAAATAAGACCTGACGTGGCACCTGAATTATCTGGAATGAAAAAATAAGCATGAAGTGAACCTTTCAGAGAAGAATGGTGGCTGGAGTTGGATGGGACATTAAAAAACTGAATTCCTCTTGAAAGGAATCACAGTCAGCATGGCAGGACAGACAGAAAGAAAGAGGTTTCCCCGAGTGACCTTCATTGGTGTCTGGCACCATTTAATTGTATCTTAGGGCAAGATTTTCCAAAGATGGTTTAAGAGAAGAAATTATGAGTCATTGGATTTAGCCTCAAAGGTACAATCCTTTGCATTATGTCCCATTGGGGACTATTATTTCAAAATAAAATATATGAGCGATTTCATAACCAGCACTTTAGCCTTGTTGTAATTATTCAATGAGAAGAATTTGGCTGTAAAAATGTTTAAAACGACCTCGCTTCCCTATAGCAAAATATGCACAGCTCACAACTGTACACAACTGTTCATTAACTGTGTAACTTGATTTCTTTCAGTTGCTCCAGTAAATGTTCACAATGGGATATTTATTTCTTTGCAACAATGTTCATTTTTCTGCTGCAGATTTCTGACAACCAGAGAGTGGACCCGCTGGGATCATGGATGGACTTTGTCAAACGTCCCGTTGGCAACTTCCCTGGAAAGTGTCGCAAAAGGAAAAGACCCCTGGTAAGCTCAGTAGAAGGATTGTGTGTCCTTTAAGTCTTTTAAAAAGAAGAAAAAACATTTTATGATCATCAGCTGACATATGAGTGGTAATTTGTAAATATCAAGACAAGATAATCTTCAAATCCCGTGTGATGTGTGCTTATGTTTTGTGTGTGCCTTCACCACTAGCCTGGCCCACCCGGTCCTCCTGGTCCTCCTGGTCCACAGGGACCTCCTGGCTCTCCCGGGGCTGAAGTGACACAGGAAGTTCTTCTTCAGGAGTTCAAAGAGATGATAAAAGGTAGAAAGATGCTGATTCCATAACCAAGTTTCAGCTCCTCTTTAGGTTAATTAAAATCTGGTTATTGAAACTTATCTCAAAGACTTTGGGGTGCGTAATACAATGTCAATTTTGTCATTTATCAGAGGCTTCAGAGAGACGAGCAGCAGCACTGGATAGACAAACCAGCCCCAGCCAGCTACCTATGGCTCTCCTCACTCTCGAGGGGATGACCTCCTACCGGCGAATAGAAGAAGCTTTCCACTGCAAGCTCAAGGGGCCTGTGGTGGTGGACAAGAAGACTCTGGTGGAGCTCCAAAACTTTCAGACAGTATGTTTGTTTGAAACCAAGTAAATGTTTATGAACTGGTTCAGCTCTGTTCTCTGTGTGTGGCTGAAAAAGTGACGTTTTGGCTAATCCTCTTCTGCATGGTTACATGCTTTGTTTCTGACCCATTTGCTTCTCTGTCTTAACCATGTTTGAATGAGTGTGTGTTTAGTGTAATCATTACTAAGTTTGCATGTGGGGGAATTATGAGAGGATCATCCTCTTACTGGTAACTGGCACTGGCAAAGCAGTGCCACGCCGAGACTCAGACTGGCTCTTTGGTCAAAAATATCTACTTTTTCAATTCTACACATCACCCTCTGGGCAGCATACAAAAGGCACTCTGTCTCTGACTTGGAATAAAGTGTGGAGAGGACAGAAATAGACACTGTTTGAAACAGCATGCTGTAGTGGAAGAACTATGCCTTGTTGGGATGGGCTGACGAGGATGGAGGAAGGAGGATTAAGTTTTGCTGTGCTATTTAACATGCTAACACAGCACTATGTTAGTAGATATGCTACAGAATAGGATATTTTACATATCATTGAAGAGTCACAAGTAAAGAGTCAGACAATGAGGGATAGAGAAGAGAATTAAAACGTGGGTGTGGGATGTGAAACTGGGTCTTCTGGGTTGTCCAATTGGTCATCAACCTGTTGTTCTGTAGCTGAGCTTTTCTTGTGAGCTCCCAGAAGAAGGATCTATACCCCGCAAAATTTTAAATATTAATTAGGGGTAATTTGGGTGATCGAAAGATCTATGACAATCTTTTCAGGTAGAATCACAATCCACGGTTATGTCACGATTTTTCTCAACTCTAAAGTGTAGGTTAGAACTATGACAAAGTCTCCTTGGTTTCTGGAGGATTCCCGTGGAGGACTTAGGCAGCGTGATGGCTTATTTTGTGTTTGTTTGCCTAATAACTAAGCAATTTTGCATACTTTCAGGCTGTAATATATAGACACTAGTTAAAAGAAATATGAAACAAATCAGCTCATTAATGAAGTAAACGCTGCACAATCTGCAGCCAACAGCAGCTCACTGAGTTACCTCTCACTTTCAATAATCTCAGAATCATTTTCTCCGACAGTTCGCCATTTTCACTCCATCTTCCTGTCACATATGTGACAGCTGTAATTTTTGTCTGTCTGACAGATTTTCTCTGCAGTAAAGACATTCTTATTGAAATGCTCTGAACTCGTTTTCAGTCGTCTTGACTTTATTTCCTAAGCGGCAGCAAAATATAATCACACAAACTCCTGCAGGTTAAAGTGGACTAGCCAAACTCTTTTAGTGCTGACAGTGTCTAAAGAAACTCTAGACTTAAAGACACACACTAGCCTAGCAACATTCATGCTACAAACAACCTCTTATGCAACGCTCTGTGTAAAATACTGTATGTTGGTGCTTGGCTTGGTGATTCCTCTGAAAAGCACATCACATGACAAATTAAGATTGCCCATGGTATAACACTGTCAGATCCCCCACCCCAATTATTAATTATGTTTTTCCTTGATATAGCCACCAGCTAAAGGAGCCTTCCTTAGAGGATCAGGAATGGACCAATCCACTGGGAGATTCACAGCTCCCATCACAGGGATCTACCAGTTCTCTGCTAATGTCCACATTGGTAAATACCTGTCCTAAAGTGGGGAACATGTACAGCTAGGTCTGATGGAGTATATACAACACACACAAACCAAGTATTCCATCTGATCGTGAGTTTTCCCTCCTTGCAGATCATAATGAGGTGAAGAGGAGCAAGAGTCAGCTAAAGGCCAGGGACAACGTTCGAGTGCTGATCTGCATCGACTCACTCTGCCACAGATACACGTAGGTATTCTGCTAATTGTTATAAGCTCGAGATGAGTGTCTAGAAAACTCATCCGAGTCAATCCAAAATCGATACCACCCTACCTTATTCCTTTTGTTACTATAATAGCTTCTGACCATGTGCTTTTCATTTGTTAGGGCCATAACACATGTCGGTGTTTTCACCAACCTGCCATCAATAAAAAGTTAATAAAATTAATCTATGATACAACCACAACAACCATTCCTTGCGTTCTTCATTCTTGCTTTGACAATTTGTTTACTTTTACCCTATAGCAGTGATATTTTAAGAGTGTTTAATGCTGCCCTAACTTTCACCAGAATTTATGAGCTGTTAAAGGTGTTGTCTGTTGCAGTTTGTGTGGAACCAGTTTGGCATTTCCTGTATAAAACTAGACCAGGTCTTTAAAGGAAATGTCCTCTCATTTAGAGCTCTGGTCCCTGTCGCCTCACTAATCTTTATAGACTCACCTTTGACACTTCAGGCTGCCTGTTGTATTCAGTAGCACCGCAGTCAAATCCCCTTTTTTGGGAAATGGGAGACAGTTAATGAAGTATATGATGCAGCAGGTCTGCATGGCGAATATTACAAATACGGTCGGGAACAGCTCTGAGTTCTTTCCAGTATTTCAAAATCTCTATTTACATAAAGTCAGTGAAAATTGCTGAAATAAATTGCTCCCTCAAGCCTCCCCTGGACTGAGCAGAGCTCCACAGCCTCCCTTCTAGCGAGGTACAATGAGAGGAACGTATAAATAATATTATTATGATGGCTTACCTAACCCAAAAGAGTGCTTGGCTTCTGCTCCTCGAGCCAAAGCCCCAGCCACTCTCACCCTCCCACACATGAAAATGCAGAGAATGTGAAATGAGGCTCATTGTGATGGCAGTTAGTGTGAAGACAAACATGATTGATTTGCCATAAAAATGTAGCGTTTTCCACTTAATAGGAACCAGTGCTCTTACTGTGTGGCTAAAGCCTGCAGCGACGAAACAACCAGCTCTACAGACTCTTAGGGCACTTTGCTGTTAATATAAGGCCTTTTGGTTCAGTTTAATAAGGTCTTATAGTATGCATATATGATTTATTCACAGATGTCTTCTTTTTTTTATATGATTGCAGCTCACTCGAGATGATTGTTGGATTAGAAAGTAACAGCAAGATATTCACTGTCAGTGTACAAGGGCTGCTGGAGTTACAGGTGAGCAACATGCTAACAGACAAGCAAACAAAAAATATTTGTGCATTCTTTCTACATCAGTATCGTGTGTTTTCTCTCCAGGCTGGGCAGTACACGTCCATATTTGTGGATAATGCGGCCGGTGCTTCTATTACAATACAGAACGGCTCAGATTTTATGGGCATGCTGCTTGGCGTATAGCCTTCCATCCCTCGCCCCTTGAACAGGGCGTCCACGTCATCCACTCGCTGCCGTTTTTCAATGGACTTCTTATGAGCGTCAACTCACACACTACAAACCACAAGGGAGGTTTGAGTTGGGGAGGTAAAGCAGACTTCTGACTTGACTGCTTGTCAGATGGTGAAAGGACAGTGTGAAGAACTCATGGACCGAGTTTGTTTTTCACAGTGCACTGCCGCGTCCTCGAGCAACTTCACTGATTTTAACCTGAAAGCAAAGCAGTGAATATGTCTGTTTCAGTATGTTGTCATGGTTGTTGAAAGCCTTTGCAGTACACCAAATGTCAATGTTCTTATGTTCTCTGGATAGATGTTGAGGACATGAAATACATTCTGTATGTGTGTTTGATGTAACATGTTGATATTTGTGTCTAAATGATCTATCCTGTACACACTCTTGAACCACAGTTACTTTTCTCAAGGATAAAATATCACTTTTATATATATACATATATATATATATATATATATACAGTATATATATTATGTGGTGCATAGACTCTGTGAGTACACTGGACAATGGAAATATGCTCAATAGACAGGAAATGGCCTCACATTAAGTAATGTCCCATACAACATTATAATTATTACTGCATTTTTAAAATCTGCGTACTCCTTTTGACTGTAAGAGAGCAGAGAATGATTTTTTTTGTTGTTGTGAATTTAATGTTATTCTTACAGTCCATTTGTGTTATCATTTATCATTTGTTTATTTTTACTATTTTATTCTTTTACTGGCATATACAGTAGGTATGTGTAATTTATAATAACTGATACACCAGTAACAATGGAAAGCATTGAAATTTCATACAGTATTTATGTTTGAGATGTGAAATGTATCAATCCCGTGTTGATTTACACTCTCATGGAATGTTGAAACCACAGATTGCAAGAATAAAATTATACCTTTTGATTATTATTATAATATTTTTTTTATTATCACACATGATATGCTGAATTAAACTCTTTAAAATGTTGCTATTTGGTCTTTGCATGTAATGGTGATGACATTATAAGCACTACTTCAGAGATGGGAAGTGAGCAACATTTATATTCTGTTGCATTTGAATCTCTGCGTTTATTTTGGAAGAGTCCTCTGGAGTGCAACAAAACAAACTCAGTGGCATTATTTGAATTGTAAATTACTCAGAATACCTCAAATACCTTTGCAAACACTGGCAGACTGCCAAGCACATGCATGACTGCAGTTACCTACCTGTAAAATATCTTGTGTCTGAAATCAGACACTCTGCATGTCATTCGGGATCATTTGTCAGGAAAACTATAAAACTAAGGCTCATTTTGCCCAGACTGCTTTTCATGTATTTTTATTCCTCAAGTTTCAGTTTAATTAAAACTGAATAGTTATGGTCCAGTCCAGACAAATAGGACTTTTGTTTTTACTCTTTAGTGATTATTAAAAAAAAAAAAATCATTCATATTGTTTGTGGGTGGTCTCATGGGGGCACTAATAAGGAGGTCTTAGACTTTAAGGCACAAACGCCTGTCCAGTCAGTAAAATGAGCTTGTTAGCATCGTTGCATGAATGCCTTATAATAGAGGCTTCTCATGGAAGCATTGCTGAAATGCCAAGTGTCACATACTGTACCCAAGGACCAACCACAAGAACATTGCACCCACGTGCTATTTCAGCCACCAACTCTAGCACACATTTCAGACAGGAATGGGCTGCTTGCTGGAAAGCACACCCAAAATTTGGAAAACAAACATAACATTTTTATTTTTAAATGAATTTACCTACTTATTAAGGTAATGTGTGTTTTTTATTTTCCCAGAGCTCAATTTTCACATAAACTACATGTTATGAGAAATGTCTAATTTAAAAATGACAAAATGAAAATAAAGATGTCGAAAACAACTTTTCATTGGAAACATATACTTGGCCAAAATTTATAGTGCATATTAAGCGACTGGCAATTACATGAATGCTTTACCGCTTTCCTTTTTTTCATAAGGTGTCGTCTTTCAACAAGTTAAACTGTGCAAGGATAACAGACGATATACGTTTCACATAATATTTGCCCTTTCATTGCTCAACAAGTAAGAGAATGGCACACTTGTGAGTTTTGATTGTCTTATGTTTTTTTTTTTTTTTTTTTTAAATGTGTTTAATGACAGCTATGCGAGCATGCCGTAACGCATTCGCTGCCCTACAGTGGAACATGGAGCCTGCCAAAGTGGTTGCGAAACCACCCTGTACCACAACTCTGACAGGAATTTCCCATCGCCCCATTATCAGCATCAGACAAGCTGAGTGATTGCAATTACATCTGCCCAAATGCTAAGAGCAACTGCTTTTTCTCTTTTCCTTCAGAGAAGTGAGGTATTATGAATGGCCCCATTGTGAATCTCTGAGGGTTCTGTCTGCCCTGTAAACCAACATAGTTGGGTTGTATAGCTTTAATTAGGACTTTAAGTATGAGATTCCTCTACCTTTGTGACTGAGGTTTAAGCAAATTGTCTCAACAAAGGTAGAAGAAGAAGAAGAAGAAGAAGAAGAAGAAGAAGAAGAAGAAGAAGAAGAAGAAGAAGAAGAAGAAGAAGAAG
>JAPQRN010000025.1:5695523-5737426 GCA_037367275.1 Coranthus polyacanthus | reverse complement strand
TTCTTTCTTTCTTTCTTTCTTTCTTTCTTTCTTTTTTTTTTTTTTTTTACAGCCATTGGCCTGCCAATGCCCTTTCGACTTAGTACCAGACAGGCAATGCGTTACAGATTAGATCAAACTCCAGGTAGCCCATTTCGATTCTAAAAGCAGCTGTACGGCACTTTGTTACCATGACGACACTCGCAGTCTGGTCTGCCGTCTGCAGGCATAAAAATAGACAGGGGGTTGGGGTTCAGTTCAGGATTCACTGAGACAGATGATAGTGGGCAGCGGACAATCAAAAAGAGCATGATTACACCACAATTATTAGGCTGCTGGAGTAGCTGGCTCTTAATCAAACCATGATGATACAGAAACAAGCCTTGCGCATGAACTTTTCTGACTTTGTGATATGCTTCTTCGAGTGTAAAGCCTTCAGCCGCAGTTTGATGTCTTTCTGTATGACAGGGGTGAAAGGTCACACGTTGCCAGTCAGAAAGATAGCCTGTGTAATCAAAGCTACATGCACTGTCGCTCCTGCACTGAGGATAATCTACAGTGTGCTGATCGCTCACATCAGAGCAAAGCAATCGGCGTCCAAGTAGCAATGAAGTGTTATTGATTAATTCTAGCTGTCAAAGGAGCTGTGTGCTCCGACCAATAAGCCAGATCGGCTGTGGAGACCTGTTAAGTCTTGTTTAATGGAGACAAAACAACACTGCGAATGTCTTATCCAACTTTTTAAAATGTGTTCTGTACCAGAGTTCTTCACTTTGTTTAAGCATTTTGTTATTAGCTCTGCACAATCTTTTTCACTTAAAAACCTGTTTGTGTAGAAGTGCGATCAAGCTTTTCACATTGGTATTTTCCATGTGGCCATTTACTCAATATCATTGTATCATGTATGTTTGTCAATACATCGGATTTTAATATCTAATATTTCAATATCAGTCGATCGGTTTTTTTGAACAAAAATCCCTTTTATAGTTTCATTTTCTTGGATAATTTTTTTTTTTTTTTTTTACATCCGACCTTTTCTCTTTTATATATTCATGTTGTTGCTCCTATTCCTCCTCACAAGTCTTGGCATTTTGCATTTCCTTGTAAAAATGCAATATAAAATCCAACATTAATATTTTATTACTAAATGCTAGGCATTCATTCAAATGAAATATGTACAGTGTGTACAACACACATGCACAGAGTCAGTGTAGCCCTTTTTGCAGATAGAGAGGAGTCACAAGGCTCCTCCCTGAGAGTTTGGGAAAACATTCCAGCAAAGTGAGACCAGTCAAAGAACTGGAAACTCTCAGCGCGGCCTCTTACTCTCTGTCCTTCTCACCTTTTTGCATGTGTAGTTACAGTGCAATCCTCCACGATACGCTGTGTTCAGGTGTTTATAGGCTGTGGAGGACAGCAGCTGCAGAGAAAGACATCGAGAAGGGAAACCTGAAGAATCCTGTAACAGACAAAGAAACTAACTCAGCTGTGCCCTTCATTGGCTCACAATGAAGCCGGTATTAGTCCTCCTATTTTCCACAGCCTGGACTTTCACTGGAGCTCAGTACTACTACCAGGGGCTGATGGATTATCTGGAGAACAGATTGCTGGCTATTGAGGTAAGGGGCAATTTCCCAATAAATGTATGATTGATCAAACTAGTTTGTGTGTAAAGAGGCAGTACAGATCTCTTTGAAATTACAGTAATTAAAAATAGAAAACTTTCCAGACAACATTAATTTTTATTGAAATTTAATGTCTTTACTACAGTAAAACATTCCAATTAATGCAATCTCTGCCCAGCTCATCAACTTTGCAGGGGCCTCTGGGAGAATATCAGATGATGCATGCAGGCTGAGCCTCAGAGCGCCTTCTCATGCAACAGCCAGTTTCTGTCCGACAACATTATAATTTCTTGAGTGTTCAAGACAATGACACACCAGTAATGAGTACAAGCTCAACCTTTGCTTCTATGGCAAAAGGCATCAAACATCCAAACAGCTTAATAGAGAGACGTTTCGTGCAGAGGCAGACTGAAACTGCTTAACAAAAAAGAGCCTTCGGGAAGGAATGAAACTGTTGAGACTTCAGTATTGTTGTTTAAAGGGGGTTTTAGACAAAATACTGGTGTCATCAAGAAATCAAGCTTTTGCATGGCCTGAGGTGAGTGTTACAGGAAATGCAAGAAGATTTACATGCCTGGTTACTGCGGGGAGCAATTTCAGCAAAGTCTAATTTAAATGACTGGTTTTAAAGTCAGAATTTTTCGTTTCATCAACCATGCACAGCGCCAAAATGGCAACCTTAAAACTGTTATCTGCATGAAATGAAACATCTATTTACAGCTAAATCCTTCTCTCTTCAACCCCTGTGGCTTCCCTCCAGTCTCGATTCCAATATGCTGCCTTCAACTTCTGCATTGATATGAACATAGACAATGCATCAGCCAGTTTTCATTGAACTTTCATTTCCATTTGACCACAGGCCCATAGCAAGCAAAGGGGAGAAAATGAAACTGAGGCCGAGGAGACACTGGAGAAGCCATCAGTTATTGCTTTTTGCTCTAAATAATTCACCTGTCACTGTGAATGTGTCAATCTCTACAAAGAGACAAACAGTTCTAATGTCTGTGAATGCTAGCGATGGTGATAATGGACTGATACATTAGACAGTTTGAGTACAAAAAAAAAAAAGAGAGAATTGAGAGAGTCGACACCAGATTGTGACGCATGTGTTGCTGTGCTCATGTCTGTTAGGACCGCATGCAGCTGTGGCACGAACAATCCCATCGTTATCACACAGAGCTGCAGGATTTCAAAAAGCTAACTGTCGAGGCAATGGATGCACTGGGAAAGGAGCACAGCATGCTGTTCAAGGACCTGGAAGGGGCTGCGGTCCGAGTGGATCGGGTGGAGCGGGAAATGGACTACGTGGAGACCCAAACCTCCCCTCGAGCCTGTGTAAATAAAGCAGACAAGGTGGTGGAGCAGGGAGAATGGAGCCTGGAGGAGAGCAGAGGAGAGGAAGAGGAGGAAGAAGACTGGGAGGAGTTGTACTCCAGAGTCTCTGGTGAGCTTGCAGGAAGCACATACACACACCAGCCAAAGTCCTGCAGTGAAGCATGGCCGCCTTTTGATCTGGTACCTTCATTTTCCTTCTTGGAGCTGTCAGCATCTACAGTATAGGACATGTAGGATCTAGTTAACTTTAGTGTTCTAACACTGCACCATCCAGAGGTACTGTCTTGGAAAATACATGCCACTGGAAAATGGGAAACAAACATGGTGCTGTTACAAGTCGTTTAATGTGCGCTTTGAGTCAGTCGGCAGTCATGTTTTCCAGGAGAAATGTGACTTGATGCAACTCATTTATTTTAGCAGAGCTGTTCCCCTGTTTGTGCTGTGTGAGTGCAGTGTGTGAGTCTTCATAACCTTATGCCGCTTCAGTGCTAAACTGCAACACTGACTGATTTGCTCGGCTAATAGGGATGTATAACACCTTCATGTATGATGTGAAAAATTGTTAAATTATATTATAACTACAGGAAACACCTCAGGTTTATTGACAGAGCCTGGCAATCTATCGCGTCAAGTTAGGGATCCGTATTTTTGCCCTTAATTGAATTCAAAAGACGGGTGCTAAATCTAAGATTACAAAGAAATAAATTCGATGGATTCTTCAACAGAGTGATGCAAATATAAAAATATTGATCTCTTTATTATTCTCGCTAACAATCGATAGCACATAAATTTCACAAATTAGTGCTTTCAAAACCCATCTGCTCAGAGCCATATTTCTAGTCACGCTCTACACAATCAAGGGAGATTTTTTCTTAATCAGACACTGAAAACTAAGACGAATGCAGACTGAAGCCCTTTCTATTATTTCGTGTGTACCTAAGATGTGTGCAGTCTTTCGCTGTGCCTCTACAGAGAGATGGGACAGGAAGCTGCCCTTAGGTCAGCAGTGTTATTCTCCAAGCTCATGTTTGCAGAAGTGAGCTCTGCACACAGTGATCCATTGTGAATGTCTGTGAAGTGACCTAAAATGAACTTTACTGCATTGTGGGGACCCTGGTTTAGATTTGTGAGCATAATGCTAATTTCACTCCTGGACACATGAGAGGACATCCTTTTTGTTTGTGTTTTTTAGTGGAAGCACAGTATGCCAGTACTTCTTTTGCAGAAGTCATCTTTGTGTTGCTTGCATCCTTCCTCCTTCCTCTATGACTGCGTCTAATTTCCCCATGAATGATTTGAATTCGCTGGCTGCTTGATGACATTTCAACACATATTATTCTTATTTGAAAAAATGTGAATACAGTACTTGAGATTTTAATGATATTTGGCAGTGGGGAAGTAAAACAAGATTGCTCATCTTTCTTATTCAGCTCGAGAAAGAAATTGGAATTATGTGCACCACATTACATATTGACATGAATTGTGAATAGGTTTTCATGCTCGTTTCTACAAGAACGTTTTTACGAAACATTTTTTGTGTGTGCTGTTCCATTGCAGACTGTGTGGAAATCATTGCTGGCATCAGATCAGTGAAGATCCTGAAGAGAGTAGGAAGTCCAAAAGGCATGTGGACCAGAGACCCCAGATCATCCAAAGTGTACGTCTTTAATGGGACATCAGGAGACAGTATCTACCAGTTCAACTCTGTGCTGGATTTTTCCAGCTCTCCTGGAGTTACTGGCAGCAAACAGATCAAACTTCCCTATGACTGGAGGGGTCCTGGAAGTGCTGTTTACAACAACTACTTGTACTACATAAAACATGAAGCCGATACAGACGTGCAGGTGGTCAAATACGACCTCACGAGGGGCTCGGTGACAGATATCGCCATGTTTCCGTTGGACAGTATAGCTACAGTGTACAGCCTCAACCCAGAGACCATTGCAGACCTTGCAGCAGATGATGAGGGCCTCTGGCTCCTTTATGCCTCCAGTGACAGTGAACCCAACATCAACCTCGCAAAGATGGACCCTGCCACTCTTGATATAGAACAAATCTGGGACACCCGGTGCCCACGGGAGAACGCAGAGGCGGCTTTTGTAGTCTGTGGGACTGTCTATGTTGTTTATAACACCCGCCTGGCCAGCCGCTCTCGAGTTCAGTGTGTATTTGATGTCAACGACATGGTAATCAGCGAGGAGGCTCCCCTGATCTACTTCCCCAGGAGATACGGAGCCCACTCTAGTCTGAAGTACAACCCTGAGGAGAGACAACTATATGGCTGGGACGATGGCTACCAAATCATTTACAGACTAACCATGAAGAGGAAACTCTTGGTTTGAAAGCAGCTGAGGGCTTGTTTTCAAAGGCAAGGATAAAAAATAGGGAACATTTTAAAGTATCCGTGTAGGCTACTTATCTCACTACTTATAGAAATGTTATTCATGGTGGATTTAAAGGAATAGTTTGGCATTTTGGGAAATACAACTACACACTGTTGTCCTAGAGAAAGAAGACAAAAGTATGAAGATAGAGCCAGGAAGTGTTTAGCTTAGCATGACCAGAGAACTGAAAGCTAATATGTTGTCCCTTTGTGATAGAACCGTGCAGCAGCTGAGCTACTTTTTGGACTGAAAGTGGTTCTCAGAAAGCATCACCATCAGTTTCGCGTTTTTGTCTATACTCTTTTATACAGTCAAAATATGTATAGGTTAAGTAAAAGCTAATTGTTTGTTCCAACGTCAGTGCGTAGCAGCAAAGCTAGCAAACTATTTATTTACAGATCTCTTCTTCTGTGTGGACTACGCTACAAAAGAAAAAAAAGCACGGAAATGTCATTCAGTTTATTAGAGGCTGTCAAGTTGTACTGTTAGTCTGATGTGTTGTGTCTCTGTGTGTGTTCTGTTCTCATTTAATTTGACCGAGTCTCATTTCCTTTGTATCTGCTCCTCCTTGTTAAGCCACTGGCTGTCCTGTCCTTATAGGGTATCTTGCCACAAAACTAACAGTGCAGAGACAATTTTGCATAAGTCTTTTAATCAAAAATAAACAAATAAATAAATAAATGGAAGAGGGGAAAAAAAGAAAATCATGTCACAAAACACATCAAATCCCGGGGAAGAAAAACAACAAAGTCTTATCTGCTGTGGATTTTCAGACGTATTGAAACAAACAAACAAAAAGACAATTTGTGTTGCAAATATTGTGTGCTACTTCAATTTACTTTTGTACACACTGTAGCTCACATTACGCGTCTTGATACTTATCCAGAATTTAAAAGGAAATCATAATGTACTCTCGAACTTACAACTGTTGATCAATCACCAGAACATTTTCTCATATGTTTTTCTATTATTACAAATACAAAATGTTCAATAGAAAACTGTAAATTCAGTGCTATCATAACAGTTGGAAGGGAAACGAGATCATATCAAGAAACATTACAATATTAGGCAAAGCTAGAAGGGCTTGAAACAGTCCATAAACCAAGGCAATTGATTTAACAGGTTTTATCTACTATGAAAACACACCACACTGTCAGAGAAATAGAAGACCATAATAAAGCACATGTTTTAAAAAAGGATGAACGAAACCTACGCCATTATTCAACCACTTGTTTTAAATTTTTACACTTAAATAAGATATTACGAATATATGATTAATGCCATTAGTCTAGAGAGGAATTTCACCATTATAACAACAGTGTGAATGAGAGCTATATTTAAACCGTCACATTTGTGGAGAGATCTTAATGCTATGATGGATTACGTCAAGCACGAACAACAATGCACTGACTCATTCTCAGTATAACAAGTGCCAATTAGAGAAATGCCACTGCTGTGTAGATGCTGACCTGTCCAATCATCAGACTGCCCCTCTGCTGTCACATCCCCCACATCACAGATGCATCGGAGTAAACTTACCAAAGACCCAAATGGCTAAAACAGATCCTGTCGGGTCTGCTGAATGCATCTGCTCATGTCTTGATGCCTTGCCCCTTGCAGTTTTCAGTGACATTTTCACAAACTCTGTGATATATAGCGTGTTTTGTGTTTTTTTTTTTGTACTCTGCAACCGAAGACACTTTATGCCTCTGTATTATTTGTCCAGAGTTTCTTCAGTGTCCTCTGCTGCTGCTGAATGAGGCACCAGCAGTCTAGACATGTCTAGGTCAGTGCCAAACGCCTTGCAACATATCAGATTAAAGTTGGCTGCTGGTCAGATAATAAAAAAATCATATGCTATTTAATAAATGGTCCTCGTATCGAAAAAAAAAAAAAAAAAAACTGTACACGCTCCCAAATATAATCTGTCACTGTTTCCTGCCTGGTATCACTTTAACTGTGTGGCTTAACATTTCCTGGCCTGAATGTACTGATTGTATCTGTGCTTTCCAATTACAGCAAAACTACTGCTTCTGCAGAGTAATCCTGAAACTGGAAGAAAAATAAATACACGGAACTCGCGCTGTGTGGTCTTAATTTATAAATACTGATGCAGTATTTAGAGTTTGCATCTGAACATTTAAAGAATCAGTTAGAGGAGAGATCCTAGCAGGCATTTTCTGCCTCATTTTGTATTTAATGTGACTGAAGGAATAAAACTGAAGCAAAAAAGAAAACTAATATGACACCTGTTCTGCAGTCTTTTAATTAATTATATGAAATACGTTTTTAAACATCCACATAAGAGTACTGTTGCAGATGAAGCACACGTTTTCCCTGTACACTGAGCCGACAGGATCCTTTGACTGAATAAACATTGAGAAAATTGCTTTTGTTTCTAAGTTTAAAAGGAGAGTAAATTTATCTTTATCAGAGTTTAGGTAATTTTCATTGTTATGATTCATCATTATCACCAACAAGTCTACATATATCCAAACCATCAGACACCTACATGAATTATACATATCCACTAGAAACCTGTTCTGAAAAGAACACGAGTAGACAAAGAATTGCTTGAAGTATTTATCTGAAGGAAAAAAATGAACGAGTTTTCACTTGGAAGAAAAGGGTGAGATTGCTTCAAAGCAAACATCAGACAGAGAAGGAGGTAAGGTGTATAAAGTGTGCTCGCAATTTCCCTGTTTTCAGAAACCTTGACTAAAAGCTGTGTCTGTCAAGGGATCTGCCAAAATGACAGTCATTTAGTTGGGGTTTCAGTTTGTTTTGTGTTTGTTATTATCACCTTTTTTTTTTGTCTTTGCCAAGGGTTGGGAAAATGCAAATTCTTTCCGAAATCCTAAATAACACTGCAGCCAATTACTTGCAAATAACAATGATCTTGTTGTTTCCGCGCTGTTTGCTATAAATGCTTTATGTAACTTTTAGTTTTGGCCGCTTGTGAAAAAACACTAAAGCTGAAAATTGCCAAGATAAGGGTATTTTAATTTTCAGCCTGATTCAGCTTCTCTTCAGTAAGTTAGGGAGTAGATAATTGCTTGTGTTATTGATGAAACTAGAAGTAGAGTGAGCTCAGCTGGCGCTTTGAAATTCATTTCAGTTATTTCAGTTCTTCCCCAACAATAATGCCTGATGGAGCAGTTTTACATCTAATAGGTCCAAAATGCTACAGTTCAGGAACATTTTATGCTAATACACCTCTGTCAGATTCTATGTGAGAGAGCTGTAGCTTTAAATTGCTTCAGATCCCATTTAAGATTGTGTCTTTTTCTACCCTGCCCATGTCCTCAGCTTCCCTCTGTGAAGCTTCTGCTGCTGTCAGGGAGTGATATCCAACTGAGCTTTTCCATCAAAGAGTCTCTGCAGCACAAAGCTGAGTGTTCAGTGTTTTGAAGGTCTCCTGTGAGGATGCTGCGATCCATTCACCTCAATGCCGATAGCTCAATATTACATGTCTGCAGACCGGATGCCCGGCCAGTCGCTTCTCAGGACAACGACGGCAGACCCGGGTCATCGTAACGCCTGCTTTTCACATCAGTCAAAATTTATGACACCAAACCTTTTTACCCAAAAAGACTGTGCTTCACACAACTAACAGACTGGTCCTAGATCAGTTCTTGGAAGTGCTCTGGGACTAGATTGAGGAAGGGAGGGAGGGAGAGACAGGGAGAGACAGTAGGGTTGTGTTTCTCCTCAATCAGACAGACAGGAAGTGGATCAGCTGGAGCGAGGAAACCCCCTTCAGGACTGCTGGGTCACAGGTGGTTCTGCTCAGGGACTAGCAGGGGGCCTGGGTGAGGGGCAGGAGCCTTGGCTGTCAAAGCTGGCCGTCCTCGCCTTCCACTGCAGGACACACACACACACGCACACACACAAGGCAATGATTCATAGGGCATATGCTGCTTTTTGGTATTCGTAACAGTGCTGTCATTCGTGGGGAAACAAATTCCTCAAAATTTCAAGTATTATTTCATCTAAAGAGCAAGCTGGGAGAGATTTAGCAGCTAAGCTCCTGATTCTTAATCCACAATAAAACATCCAGAGAATAATCTTTTCAAAATTACTTCAGCCCCAGAGAAGCAGAACAAGAACCCACCTCCTTCTCAGATTTCTTGGACTCCAGCAGGGGGTGCCAGTGTGCAATAGGCTTGCGCGGATAAGCCAGCATTTCATTCCAGTGGTCTCTGCCAAGTCCCTCGGCGTGGCATCCAACCCGCATCACGCCAATGATCTCATTATGACCTACCCTGTGGGGACACACATTCAGGATGAATACATCTGACTTAAGTTGACACGACATCTCATACATCAATTGTTGTTTATAATTGCAGATTTTGTAATCAAAAGAGACACAAGTCTGAAGTGCATTACAATGTCCTGCCAATAGACCCAGTGACTCTTTGCAACTCCTCATCTCGATGACACTGGGATTGACTCATCCCAGTTTCTACAAGGACATCAAAGAAGATCTTTGCTCCATTAACAAGGGCCGAAGATTATACAGTATGACAGCAGCCCTTTCTTTCCTGACATAATCCTCGGATTAATATCAAACCCTGGTTTAATCCTAGTTTAAAAGCAGATGTTAACAAAGATTTTCTAGTCCTGGGAGTATCCCATCTTTTTATGTTATACAGTGAAAACACACTATATGACCTTTAACATGCCTGTCCTCATTCTGTCAGCTGTCTGCGCTGCATCCACCTTTTTCTCTTTCCATTTATAGTTCCATATATTACATAAAAAAACAAGACAGTGCATTATTCTCCAGGCTCTAGAGTCAGTAAACAAAGTGCATTTTCATTAAACTTTCTGCTACATCTAATAAATGTATCAGTGATGGTTTATCAGCGTCGATGGTTCTACGTACAGATCGTAGTCCATGACAGAGATGTGCAGGCTGACGTGGTCCATGCTGTCTGGTGGGATGTCGAAGATGATGGCCTCATTGTAAGTAGGATTCAGAGTATTCTTTTTTATGCTCGTCTTCTTCTTTTTCAAACGTCTTCCGTCACATATGAGCGACACTTTGACATAGGGATCTAATCGGTGGGAGGGAAAATGGCAGAAAATGTGTTCATTGAAACAGAAACCAAAGATGCAAAAAGAAAATTAAAAATAAATAAATATCAACATGTTTGAGCACTCTCCATCTTATCCATCTTATTTAGGACAATAATTAGCATGAAGATACGGCCTCTGAGATTACTAAAAAGATCACAGATTTTGCGATGTTTGCCTTGACTCCCAGAACATCTTCAAAGCTGCTCATGAAGCTGGAGCTATCGGGGGACAATCTCATCACTTTTTGTTCCAGTTTTTTTCTGTTTACGCATGAAAGCACCCCTAGAGGACCTGGCATCCGTAATGTGCATAAAAGTACATGAGTCAACGCCTCGTGTAAACAAAGAGGATGGGAAGCCATGGATAGCTTAAAGAGCATGACTGAGAAAGCTTCCTGACGAATGCTGATTTCAGTCCTCATCCATCAGTGGCAAATCGCCTTGTGTGATCCATTATGCCACATTTTAGACAAATGTGAGCTATCCTAAATCTATAAACAACAAACAAGAGTGCTTGCTTTGCAACTCAGTATGCTTGAAGGCACAATTTGATAGCTACTGTACAGTTTACGACGCACAGATTGAAATAATCTTAGACAGCTAAACTCTCTACAAACTGAAGGGATTAAAACTGTGACTCGCGTGTCACAGTTACTCCGAATTACACCTGAACCTTGGCATTTAATGCACAATAAATGTCAGATTTTACAAGCGATATCAGTATTGTAGGGAAAAAAAATGTATTGAAAAGGTGGAACAGCAGCCTATTAAAATAAACAGAAGGAGTGGAACTATGTGCTGACAATGTCTTAATATTGAAAGTGTTGAATATTAATAACTGCTGAAGTAAACAGAAAACAGCAGTAGAGAGGGCTTTTCACTGTTTGCTCATTTTATCTGACATGCTTACAATTGAATATTCAAAGGGGATTATTCAGTGGGAGTCACTGTAAGCGAATCACAGAAATAGATAACCACATACAGCTGCATACACATAAACCACCTGAGTATCCAGTGATGTCCATGGCCTTGAGGTTCCTGCACTTGATGACGGTAAGTGTAAGTCTGCCCGCAGTTGGCAGGTAGCATAGTGAGAACATAATCTCCCCAAGGTCAACACTTTCCTGCAAGAACACACACAGACACACACAGCCGAAAAAACAAAAATCACTTTCACATTTACACTGACGCTTTGACCCAGCGAGATCTACAGTAAGAGGCAGATATATCTTTTCTCAGGGTCAGTTTCTCGGATCAATTACATGTTGTTCATGGACTGGCCTTGGAACCACCAGGGCACAGATTCAGTGAGGCGAACGCAACTGAAAAGGAAACCACATCTACTGGACTATTGGGTTTCTGTCACTCTTCCCAAACTCTTCAACGGCATAAAAATCTGCTCTAATCAGCGCATCAAATGAGACTCATCTGTGACGTGAAAAAAAAATATACACAGCTTAGTTTCTTAATGAAGTCACGCATGTATGTATGTATGTATGTATGTATGCATGTATGTATGCATTTTATTTATTTAGTAACTAATTTAAAAACTCTGATCTCTTTCTGAATTCCTGGAAAAAATGTTGTTTGATGCAAGGCACGCAATATATGTGTTTACAAGAGATTTTTCAATCCAAACAGCTGTCTTCTGCACATGGAAATGCTGCTGACAGTGACAGTGAGTCAAAACAATAAAACCGGTGGGCAGTGAAACCAAAACAGTGAGCTGGAAGACAGTGAAACAATCCATACTAAGGGGAACACCATTTGGATGTTGCATCTCTCTGTGTCTATCACTATGAGCGACACATTACGCACAGTCATTTGACAGACAGTTCTTATAAAAATATTGATAAGTGCAGCTTTGAAGCTCTTATCTTGAACAACGTCAACAACAATTATGTGAGGCAAATAACCGTACAAGAGCAAATTCTTATGTTTTTTCTAGATGACAGCTTTCATAACACAAGAGAATATATTAGAACAAAACACAGAGGAAATCAAGTCGACAAGTCATACTTTACCATGATGCAAACTAATTATGTTCATCATTAGCAGCTAAATCAGTCTGAGATAAAGGCTTGTTTTGGAGGATTTAGTCACTAATATAACAAATGTCTTTGAGGCAAAAACTTTCAAAGCACAACATGCCCACATTAGCTTTCGCTTGAATACAAACAGTCCAGTATGAGACGCAGCTGAGCTAATAGTCTCAAGTGAAATCAAAGTCCTGTTATCTGTCCTGTGTGAGCTCTTAGCCCCATCATAGAAACAGTATTAAGGCCGCACAGGCCTCTAATCACGCCGAATGAGCTTGGTGAGAACACCACTGATTGGCAAATCCCAACACGTCTGTCTGAGTGCTGCAGTCTTAACGTCTCTTCACATACGCAGCTCCGATTTAGCTTTCCCTGCTGTGTGGAGAGAAGGATTTCGTTTGAAGGGTGCGAAGGTTCAGCCGTAATGTGAGAGCACAGCAGAAATGTCATCTGTTGTAGAAGCATGGCGTGACACTTTGATTGTCCTCGTAGAAACACAGGCTGGTTTGATGCCACTCAGCATCAAAGGCATTACATCAATAAGTCTCTTAATAGCCATGTCTGGTATTGCTTACTGTATTTACAGTGTCTATTATTTTATTTACGATCCGACCTCTGCATTTTTCCGTAAATAATCTCTTCTATAAGTGCCACTGATTAGGATGCAAAATACTTTCCAGAATACTTTGTTTGTATTGAGCAATAGTCAATAAAAAAACCCCTCTCCTCCAGAATCTTTGTCTCTGTAAAGCTTGTATGTAGGTGTTATTGATGAATATGTCTCTTTGATCAAGGGACTAACGAAAGCTTCCTTCCCGGAGTCTCTTTTACTCATTAAGCTGCTCAGTGTTTCTAAGCAGTGTCTTTATCTTACATTACAGACTTACATTACATGCCACCTAATGTTTGTCTGTTTCTAACTTGCTACTGAAATCCCACCATCTGTGTGTTCTTTATTTTGCCAATCTTGGATTCAATGTGAGTAAGGGATTTTGTCAGAAAATCATTTGGTGGTTCAATAAAGTTTGCGTGCCAAGGAGAGGGCTGACTGCCTTTCTGCCTCCTAAGCAATAATGTTGAGATTATTCAACAACCTCTGAAGAAGATCAAGTTCAACAACATGGGTGGGGGAGCTCCGTGGAGGTTATAGAGTGACGTGGACGTGGACCTTGTTCCTGAAAATGGCCCCTGGACATCATCAAGTAACAAAGCCAGAAGAAAAATAATTGCCTGAATACGCTGCCAGAGATATCATAGTTGCTTGTTGTTTGGTTTATGATGCTGTGTGAGTGCCGCTAGTCCCTTTATAGTGTACTGTATATTTTAATGACTGAACAACTGAATAATGTTGTGTCTATTTGATACATACTGAATAATACATTTGCTGTTTGATGTATTTCTACCCAAAGCCCAAGTTGATTTATATTACAGGTTAAAAACAGGGCTTTCGGAGATTTTAAATGAACTGAAGTCTGAAGTTTCCCCGACACGCTTCTCCAAGAAATGACTGTATTTACCGGACGGATTTAAAGGGGCACTGTCGAAGATTCGCACATGCTCATGTGCTTTTGTGAAGTTTATTTTGGAGACTGTTTGGCGCTGTGAGCTGTTGACATTAGCTAACTCCGTCACTAGACACAAGACAAGAGACAGTTGTTAGCCGTCACTAAGCTAACAACTGTCTCGGCTGCTTATACCCATGATAACAGCCTTGATATACTGGTTTCTTTGTAGAGGTTTTGGGTCTGGATTTTTCGGTGCCTCCTCTTCTGCTTCTCTACCTCTGCAACAGTGATACTGAAATTAAGTCAGCTAAGGTCAATCCCAGCGCAACACAGACTCTGACACAAATGTCACATAAGCACATGCAACGTATAGAGAACATTTAAAAAGGTTCCTAAATATTTCAGATTTTTCATACTTAAAGCTGCTGCACCAGCCACTGCTTTTTTAACAATAGAAAAGATTGCCATACGTATTGTAAAAGTCAATACTTTTAGTGTTTATTGCTATGGTTTTATGACTTTACATTGGACTGGACGTCGGCAAATACATGACTCAAAATCACAGGACCTTAAAGTGCTCAATAGTCTGGTGGAAAACGTAACTCATATATTGATTTTTATGTATGTCTGAGCTCAGTATGCAATGAGATATATGTGATATGAGACATTATCAATCATTGATGTCATACCGAACAAACAGATAAGGTCATTAATGGATTCTTACACTGGTGGCATATTGGATGTCCCTCCATATGTTTGTCTCCCTGGAGAGGTCTGATGTCTCAAACAAGTTGTCCAGGACCACCTCCCCGATCATATCATGCCGTGAAAACCGGTCAAAGTCAAAGACGCTCATGTGGAGCTTCCTGACAGCCAACTCATCATAAGGCACAGGAAACTGGAAGCTCTCGCTGAATGTGGGGTTGAGCGTCTTCCGGTGGACGCGTGTCTGGAACTTTTTGCGGTCAGGCAGCAGGTAGATCTTCACGTAAGGGTCAGATGTGCCACATAAGTCCTTGGCAGGTAAGTCTACTGCCTTGAGAATGTTGACCAACAGGGACTCGTTTTCGTAGTCGTACTTGAGAGAGAAGTTTATCCTGCCACAGTTTTTGCTGCTGCCATTCTTGGATGAATCCTCTGATTCCAAAGTCTTCTGTTTGTAAAGCTCTGGCTGGATTCGACCAATGCTGGTGGGCTTTTCATCTTTGTCTGCCACATAGTCATTTCCAAGGTCCAGGCTGCCTACCTGCATCTGTCTGGGCAGGTGTCTTTTGAATGAATTGTGCCTGTGGGTAGACAGAAAAGATAAAACAAAGAAAGAGTGACAGTGAATACATGTGTTGAACAGTTGTATTTAAAATTTGTTGGGAAAGTTTTAAAGTCGAGGGCCCTGACACGCCAAGCTGACCTTAAAGAACTGCTGACAAAAGGTGACCGCAAGTTTCTATTGATCAGACAAAGACAAATGTTAAAGGCTAGCTTAGAAGAAATAACAATCAGTCAGTTAGCAGCAATTACATAGTAAACAATTGCACTTAACCAGTAACTTCAATGCCACTGCATTGTGTTAAAAAAAACTCTTCAAAGGTTGTGTATAACAGCTAAGCTAATCTGTTTTTTATTTGTAGAAAAAGAGAACAAAGGCTGTCGGTGAGTTATAAAACCTTAAACATCTTCCTGAAATACTAAATAACTGCACGATGTAGAGCCAGTGATGCTGAACACACAACATAAACTAAAGCTACAGGCAGTCGTCAGAAACAGGTGCATAATGACAGCTTAAGGAGTTTACAATGAGGGAACAGGGATGCCTGATGACTTGCTGTTTCTAAACAGGATTTTTTTTTTTAAGCACAAGGACAAAGAATGTGCTTTTAAAGGATAAACTGCATAATAAAGAGAATGACGTTCTCTTATTAACATGAAAACGTGCAGTTCTGCCAGTAATGTTATTGCAAATGTTTTTTTTCTTCAATATATTCTGTTATTTCTCACGAAGAAGCCATCACATATTTTTAGTCTTACTGAATTGTAATGACTTTGAAAGAAGTCCTTCTGGGGCAGAGAGAAACAATTGTTTAATATATTTAATTCGGTGAATGCTAAATTGCCTATACAAACCTTCTACCTTCATTAGTTGCATACTAAGGCCATTTAGTGCCTACTCTCATTGTGTAGCAACAAAGCTCTTCCTCATATGCGTTTTTTTATCTTATTTTGGAATAAATTAGCTTCTATCCCACATATACTGTGTCTTGCATTCTGCCTATGTGTGCATGCATGCATGCATGCTTGTATCCCTAAGCACATTTACGCATGAATGATCACATCACAGAGCCTTTTGTAGTTTAGCAAACACATATTTGTGTATGACTAACCTTGTGGAGGAAGCAGGCTCAGTTGTTTGTCTCTGCATGCGCTGTGTGCGGCGCAGGAAGTGCTCCCTCATGGAGAGCTGCACATCAGTGGGGATGTCAGGAGATGTATGGCTTATCTTCACTGCCGCCTCCAGGAAGCCCATCGTGCCCATGGGGTCCTTCACCTTCTCTGTCGCCATGGTGACCGGAGGCTGCTGGGGACTGGGCAGCAGGAGTGGCGGCTGGAGCGGGCAATGCTCTGGGCCACAGGTAAGGGATGGACTGGGGAAATGGGCCTTGTTGCGCCAAGGCACCCAGCACAGCTTCCAGGAGATAAATGTAAGAAGGCCCAGCAGAGCCAGGCCACAAACCACAAACACACCAAGCAGGAGGCCAAAAGTAGCGTCTGGTGGCGAGCCGCAGGGACCAGAAACAGAGGATCACACAATATGGACAAACAGATGGTGATTACAAGGGTAAGAGAGGGGAGAGAGGGAGACAGTCTATTAGAATAAGATTTTTCAAATGGTCTGGTGCTATTTCAGTGGTTTTTATATAAGACTAGTAGCAGAGAGCCAAGTATACTGCGAGCTTTATAAATATTAAAGAAACGTCCATTAGCCCTCAGTTCAACCAAGGGGAAAGGAAAACATATTAATGCAAACAGAATTTAAATGTGGATATAATACAAGCACACACACATACAGCACACATACACACTTAAATTTAATCATGACAAATGATAAATAAGCAAACAATCTATTAGTAAAAAATAAAATAAAAGACTCATGGGAATATAGCTGCAGTGTAAGAGGCTTTCCTTTGGGATTTGTACTGTGAAACAGATAAAGGCAGCCAGGCACAGTCAAACTAATTTATTTTCCGATATTTGAATATGCTTCCTAGGGAATAAGCAGCATACGAAGACCTGGAGACGCACCAAGAATGCTGACAAGCACTCTGTCAGCATTCATAGGGACCCCAAAAAAAACAAAAAACACACACAAAGAAAACATACTCAATCTCTGGCTTCGCCTTGGGACACTTGCCAGAGTCACTCCATTCTTGACTTAGATTAATTATACTTCAACGCCTGATACTGGGAATGTTCTCTGCACTTCAAGGCTGGGATGGAATTCAATTCTCAAAATGTAGCTTTGGTCTTTTTCCATGCACCCTCATTACATGGATTTATCTACACTGACTCCCGCCGAGGCTCGTCTCAGTGGTCTCTCACAGCATTCCTGACTCCAGTCCCCACATAACACTCAAAAAGATAGCTGGAAGCTGCTTAAAGGCATGCTCAGTGTTTACTGTGCTCATCCTTTTTTTCATTTCTCACAAAATACAAGCATCAGCAGGAGATGACACCTACCTAGGTAAGGTTAGGTTTTATGAGACTGCACAATTTCTTATTTATATAAAAAGATATCTGGATATGTCTGGACTTTGCATCAGACAGTCTTTCATTTCAAATATCGCATCAGATAGCATGTTTTTTTGTTTATCGCATGAATGTAGTTTCACAACGAACTGCTACTTACAAAAGCTTCATTTTTTTTGCACAAATTAATCACTTTCATGCTCAAAATTCAAACTAAATGGAGTGTCCACTGAGGCAAATTTATGGCTTAGCGAAGCGGTAGACGGGATTTCAAGTCTGTAGGATTTATGCCCGAGGAGGATTTCTCAGCTGTCCACAGCCCTGGCCTCTCCATGTCATCTGAAATTTCACACAGCTCTCCTCAAAGCGTCATCTTGACTGGACTGTCGCTTGCAGAGTCTTCATCCGCCGTCATGGCAAATTGAAGCGGACCCTGTGCTGTGCACTGAATGAATGCCCTTAGTGGCAATCTTTTGCTTCAAATGCATCGGTGGATCGGGAATTTGAATTTGAGTGAGATGTGAGATACCTCAGCTTGTTTTAGTTTTTGTTTTTTTGCCTGCAGCCCGCTTGAAAGTAAAGTACCCACTTGCAGTCAAGAAAAATGCTCAGTAAAAGTAACAGCCCTGATTGTGCAAACGAACGTCCTTTCGTTCATATCTCGCTACAAAATGACACCGCGACATTAATTAAACATTCTGAACTTATGCTCCTTGTTTGATAAATAAGTGATGAACGAGGAACTGGAAACCAGATGATGAACCAGATGAACCAGATGAACTCCTTTTTATGGTTTTCGCCATAATTTCAGCAGCTGGATATGATCATGGGCATCATCATCACTCCAGTTTAGTGTCTTGGAGTTAATCAGAGGACTCTCAGTCTTCTCAGATGATGAACAATAAGTAGTTTTTTTGTCATAATGATGAGGAAAAATAGAGGTGTTGAAGCTAATTTGGCTGTTCTTTTATTACCTTACACAGTTGAGAAGAGAAGACGTACCTTATGCAAAAAGTTAATGGTGCAGTGATTGTGAGACACAGACTGAGAGCCAGGTGCAAATGTAAGAGAAATAGAGAGTGATAGATAAACCATTGTTCTTTCTCTCCAGATAGATGGGTAATGGAGCAGAGCTGTGTGAACACTTTATTCCCTCTGGTCACAACTTTCCCTGACAGCGTGAGACTAGACTGACCTCGGGGTTTTAACGCACTATTAATGACCACACTTACACGATGGAGGAGAGGACTATCAATATCCAGCAGTCAATCAAAAGGTTCTTTTTGGATCCTTTCATCCTGAAAATACATTTCACAATCAATATATGGGGATCTCACCGTAAAGCCCCTTAAGGTGAGATTTAAGGCAGGGGCAGAGGGCAAGGAAGAGAGAAACAGCTCTCTGAAGGAAGGGAATTTAATAAAAAAAACTATGATGTTGAGGTACTGACCTCTAAGCAGGGTGACGCCGCGAATTTAGTAACAGCTCTCTGGTTCTAAAAATGTTGTGACATGCGTACCCTTTCCCACAAGAAAAAGCACATCCTACTCCGCAGCGAGCAGGGAAAGCAACCGGTAGCTGCTCTTTTGTCGCCACTTTGCATGTTTCGTGTCTGTGATACAGTCATGAAGCAGCGAGAGTTTCTTACAGTATTCGTGTTAAGTCCCACGTAAACAGTGCTAGGCATTATCGGGTGCACAAATTTAATTAAGGCTCGCTCTGAAGTAGAGTCAGAGAGCAAAGTGAAGCCGAAGGCCTTTTTTTTTTTTTTTCTTCTTTTTTTTTTTTTTTGTCAAGTGCTTTCAAATCTAACCTGGTTTCCATAGTAACGTGGTCATTAGAGAGAATACGCACTCTCTCTGTTTGCTGTTATGAATTGACTCATTGTCAACAGGAAAAGACCACCCCTCTGTAGATAATACACAAAGGTCATAGAGACATCAAAATGCTATTAGTGGTAAGTAAGTTACACTCTGCAGTTTGATGGGGACGGACTACAAGCCTTAGTCATCTGAGGTAAAGTCTGTGATTTTTCTATCTTATAACTACACTCTCTGATCAATGGCAATAATTTGGCTGCTGTGTCGCGCACTGCTGGCCTCATTTACCTAAAGGCCAAATATGGTGGGTGTGATGATGCTGCTTGTCCTTCTGTTCCTTGTAGGTTACAATTACTCATCCTGTCAAACACAGCCTTGCCATCTGATATTCCTGCAAGTAAAAAAAAAAAAACTGCAAAACCGTCTGACTGACTGTAGACGAGAAACAACACAGAAAAAAGGGAATGATCTTCCTTCAGATTTGATTTGATTCAGTAAACTTCCAACACCCACAGACGGAAGGAAAGCTTTCAGACTCACAAAAAAAGTTGCGAAATTAAAATGCATGGGCACATTGCATAAGTCTGATGATTTTACCATAAATACAGACTTTGTACTTCAGTACAATCTCCTCTACTTGTAAATGTTTTCAAACACTTGTTTCACATATTTGGAGGGGGGGGGGTTTCTTTCCCCAAGGGAGGACATAATACGCTCTAATCTTGATGTGGGTACCTCAGCCATTTCTGGATTTTTTGTATTCCCATGGTGTCTTTTTCAGAGCAATCAGAAAATCCCATAATCCCCCAGATCCTCAAATCCTAAAGCTGCATCACATGTGAAGAGGAGTTAGACCACAGCAGATCAGTCAGAGGTGTGAAGAGGATTTCGAGGCCATAGAGAAATTAGAGAAAATACTTTCACAAAGTGGTGGAAGATGTTATGTTTATATCTCTAAATAAGCCTCAACAAAGCATGAGTTTGTTGAGCCTTGTTTTCTTACAATAGATTACATTATTTAAATTCACATTCATCTCTGTCTAGGATTAAAGGATGCAAACAAGTTTTAGCGATTAAAAGACTTGGATGACAATGCTTCTTCCGGCTCAATAAATGTCATATTTGGTACCCAGCTGTGTTAACCGAACTGAAAAAAGGGACAGAACCTTTAGGACACAATAAAAAAACTTTTCCCCATTATACGAACAACGCAGCCTTAAGCTGAAAACCCAATATTGGCTAGTATGTCAAGACAGAGGTTTAAGGGAATGCACCTTTTACGACCCATCCACTTAGAACCATTTGCCACATTTGTTAGCCGAATCATTCAGTCTCCCTGACAGTTCCAGCCTGCAAGGCCAAGATATACTGTCAAGTGAAAATACGCTCAAATATTTTCAAGCTCTCTCTGGGAGCTGGGTATTTTATTACAGTTTGGGTTTTGCCGAAATATCTGACGGAGACGGAAGTGGTGGAAAAGTCAGCGATGTAAGACGCAGACAGACTGATGGGCAGAATCTGGAGCAAAAATAGGAAAAGATGTTTGCAACTGGTTACGTGCTTTGAGATGAACTAATGTATCATGCTGTGAGAAACATTTAAAAACATTTCATATAGGAGCCAAATTTGATATGTGGAAATGGAGATTGTTTATTATTATTTGCATTTTTATTTGGTCATATTGCTGATTCTCTGCACATGTTGCATTTAACATATTACATTCAGATAAGGTCAGCTGTGCATATTCACTGTCCTCTCTGTTATTTGTAAAACATGTAGAACTACACGCATGTCAGTCCAGGGTCACTGCTGAGGCTTGACGAGAAATGAAAGTGTCATGTCGTGCATTATTGGAATTTACACAATCATTTTTTGGACCTTTTGACACAAACGGCAGCATTTCATGTTGGAATGCACATTTATTTTTTTCAGACGAAAAGTGGATTAATGAACCCCTTTTTTTTTTTTTTCCATTTTCCTCAAGAGGGCTCAGATTTAAAATGTGCACTCTACACCCAGTTCGCATCCTAAATTTAAATTCAAATAGATTTTAGGTGAATCCATTCCAATCTACTGACTGTTGGTTAATCTGTCGCAGGTTGCCGGTTCGAGTGCGTCTTGGCGAGGCTGGTTCCTCATCGCAGCCTGTTCTCGGTTGAGGACCTCAAAGCTCGCTTCCTCAACTCAGAAATCGCACAGAATGGTGCTCCAATCAACGGCTCCATCTGGGCGTAAAATATCCATTATTTGGGCCAAGCAGTGTTTGGCAAAGTTATTGTGGATGGAATGTGTTCACTGACATATGGGGTCAAGGGGCATTAGTAGAGCATAATTAATCTGTTTTTTTTGACACTTCAATGATTTCTATAATTAATTCATCTCAGTGAATGTGTTGTTTTGCTAGTCCTAGTATTTATCACCCTTTTAGGATAAAGGGTGTCTTGTGCTGTCACTGTTTCAGTCATGTTCCACGTTCATCCTTTAGAACAGCGTTAACGCTAGAACCGCCTGATGTCGGTAAAACCAGCCAAATGGGTCAAATTTATCCACGCGCCATTTCTGGTCCGCAAAGGTGTCCATTGAATGAAGTAGTTCTCTTCAGTAAGGAATGTCTCAAGTCACAACGTGAGTTTGTTTAATCATCAGCTTTTGTCTGGTTTTATAATTAAAGTATCTTTAAGAACACTAGCAGCTTTGTTTGGCCGTCAGTGCAAATCAGTCTAAAATGGCAGTGTATTAGAAGAAAATATCTGCACATTTGTTTGGTTCATAAACCCCTGCCTGTTTTCCATTGTAAACTGCTACAAATGACTCGACGTATCTTTTAGATCACACACTAACAAATGTTGTTCTCTAAAAACTTAAATTCGACCCAGATACAGATACACTTTATTAATTCCCAGGGGAAAATTTGATATCAATCGGCTCCAGAAAAGAAATGAAAGAAAGCAAATGTTAAAAGATTCTAAATTAACCAAGTCATCATAGTCTGAAGATATACATACCTATAACCCGATGCCGGTTATATATATACATGCCCATAATTTTAATCTGGATTTATCTTTACAATATTTAACAATAGGACAATTTTATTAAAACAGAGAAATGCACACATTGCAGGTAAATTTGACCCGTCGGCGGAAAACCGCGATGATCCTCGATCTGACTGATTAGTACTGAAGTTGTTAGAAATCATGTTATTTCCAAAAGCATTGTTTCTCCAACTGAAAACGTGCACGCTGATATTCACACTGTCTCACAATCTAATAACGTGAGTTTGCTAATGGACTTCAGAGGGTTTGCACAATGTGCCAGCGCTCACACTCAATAATCTACCCAGGAGAGACTCTCAGAAAGCTGTTATCTCCTCCACAAGTACGAAGTTAATCAAAGTGTGGTCTCTCTTCTCCGAATGGTTCAAAAACTGTCTATCCAGGAAAGTTAAAATATTAAACTTATGAAAGTCATTACATTTTAGTCAGAGCATTTTCCATTCAGTGTCAAATGTCACGTGATTGCTGCGTTCTGCAGCCAATCGGGAGCCACAGGGGAATCTCCCACTGGACCGTGATTGCCCATTTCAGTCCCTTATTAGCATTTTCTCCTATCAGACAATTAACCTGCTTGTTGACCAGGAGCCCCTATCTCTGTCACACAGCTTTCAGCTTGCCAGGTTGGCTTTATTCATGGAGGCCATTTGCAAAGAGCAAATATTGAAACAGATTACAGAGCTTCACAGGACTGTATCTTTCCTGCTTAAGAGAAAACAAACATTTGGAAACAGAAAACAAGAAGCGATCGGGACACGTTCAGCCAGGTGTTTTGTGTGAATACCATGTGAGAGATGTAAAATCATTATTTGCTTGACAAGACATTGACATTCTCAGAAAAAAAAAACACTGATTTACAGCATTTTGCCACTAAATTAAATCAGATTCTTTCTTATGGAGTGTAATTTTTACATTGTAAGGTCAATCATATACCACCACTGGACAAAAATGCAAATGAAACATTTCTCAGAGAGTGGTTTCAGTGGTAGATGTGTATAAAATAATAAAATTAGAGATGGACATTTTTTTAAAAGGCTATCTTGGGTATTACCGCACACTAAAAATGTAATCTATGTGCCTTGAAAAGAACAGAGATTCAACGGATAAACTAGTACACGTAGAACATGTCAGTTCTACTCATAACAAATAAACCTGGGGATTATGGGAAGTAAAAAAAAAAAGCACAAGCGCTACTGTGCAGAGCGAGATTTTTGTATGAAAACACAGAACCCCGTCCTCTTAGTCTCATTCCTGTTACAAATAACTCAGATCTGGATTGGTCCTGATTTGAGCCATGATTCTCCGCTAAATTGAAATTGCACGCTCATGACATGCTTTATTTCAGTAGTCAGCTGTCCAGAGATTTGTTTTGCCTCGTACAGTCCATTTACTGTGCAAATATCAGGATATACGAAGTAACCAATAACAAATAAATATAAAGGCATAAAATAATCTTGTGCCATTTAATAGTGAGAACTGTAACACTCAGTATCATATTCAATGAAGCAATCTTTGCAATTATGCAGTATTAGTTACTGTTAATAATTGTTTTCTGGGGTGTAAAAGCCAATTAATGAATTTTAACACAATCTATTGATTGCTTTCCTATAGGCGTTACATTCTTTCCTACAGAGATCCATAAAGTATCGATTAATAACTGTGTAGTTCTGAAAATCGGATCATACAGCGACCCCACGCTGTAGTTTACGGGGCGTCACCCTCTTTCTCCTCAACAGCCCGAGTCAATAGGAAACAATTGCAGTTTTCCAGACACCTGACCTGGGTATCATCTGCATCCTGCCTGATCCATCATCCGCTACAGCCGCGCCCAATCATTCTGTAGTTAATGAATTTTTACCGTACAGGGAGCTATAAATATTATACCCAATATGAAGTCCTATGATTCGTTTTATATGAGATCTGGTGGAAAAGAATGTCATAAAGCAGCTGGAGTTACAATCTCTATCATACGAGACCTGGTGAGACCAGCAGAGCAGGTGGACGGCATGATGCTATCAACTAATAAAAGTGGAAAATTTATGACATTACAAGGGTGGGGGACCTTTATTGATTTGGCTCATGCTTCCTGCGTTCCACTGTATGGATGTTTAAATTTCCAGAGGCATCACAATAAAACTAACAGGCTGCAATCTGGCCCTGTAAAAATAGCTTAAGCTCATTTTCAGTCTCAGTAATTTTCATCACCAGGGATTTTAAATGGATGCGCTACATCCATTACAGGGAGAAGTTTTAAGCGCCTCTGACTCCACGATGAAAGCTTTTGCTCCGCTCAAAATGCTTCATTGCTCTGAAATATTACACTGCTAATCATGACGAATAAATATGACTAGCAGCCTACTTGTCGTGTGTTTGGAGAGGATATGAGTGATGAAGAGAGTGGGAAGATGCTATAGCTTCTTAATGTCTCTGATTAGGTTTAGGAAAAATATGTGGGAGATGCATAATTGAAATGGTAATATGTTTTGGCACATTCTTAAAAGCCTATTAAAATGTTTGATTGTTTTGCCAGAGGTTGTTTTTTTACAGTGCGAGGAAATAAATACATATTCTGTACATTACATGCATTGATGTCAATATGTATTACTAATGTTGTTAGTAGAATTACTGTACTTCGACCTAGAGTCGTCTTAACGGTATTTAAACGTTATGTCTTCGTCTTTTAAATCGTCTTTTAAATATTTGCTGTTTAGTGATTGAGGCGTGTGAATCCTGCAGCTACAGTTTGATCTGGTTACCTGTTGATACTCAGAAAGTGCCTTCGAAATGCAGACTCGATGCTTATCAAACTGTCATGTCTTGTGTTCTATGTTCTATTTTTGCTTAATTCAGAAACGCGACATGTAGGCGAAGCGGCTTAGAGACAAAAACATTAAAACCCAATCTCTTTTTGGGTGTTTTCCTCTGGTTTTTAATTGTGATGAGCCATCGTTAAACGCATAACCTGATGTTATTTCAAACAGGTAAAACTACAGTCGACTGCAGAGTGACATCGAGGGTAATAGGTGTATACGTTTTGGAAAACTTTCTTAATTTGGGTCATTCAGCCCCAACTCACTCAAAATTCAAAACTCTTCCAAATTCAGGTCACAGATTTTCTTGAAGAAATCAGCGTGAAACCTTCTATTAAGTCCACGAGCCCTTTTAAAAATCCTAAAACTACTGCTTCTTTAGTAATTCATTTTGTAATCTTGGCCCTTGGACCTAAACTTCATCATTATGTGCATTCTAACTGCTTATTTTTTACTGGATTGAGTTGAAATGTACACTGAACATCCAAGAAACCCTGAGGATAATTTTGCAACGCATATTCATAGCAGTTGTTGCTGAAATCAAATCAGCATTGTTAACAGAATGAAGAATCTTTCATTTTCAAACATTAGTATCTGCACTAGTTCTCACTTTCTTGCAACCCAGTTTTGAGTCTGCGTAGCACTAATACAGTTATATGTAGAAGTTATTTAGTCGCGCGTAAAAAAAATGAACAGCCACACATTTCGCTGAAAAACCCGCTTCTGACTGTACATTTTCCAACGGATATTTGAACTTCCGTGAAAAATTGTTATGGGAAAGTGTTAATATTCATTGCAGATGTATAAAAATTGGATGTTTGTTAGAGTGCTACGTCATTCTTTTAGAGAGGAGAGTGGAGAAGGTCCAGTGAACTTACTAGATGTTTTCACATGAAATGTTTTCAATAAAATCCATGGTATTAACTGGGAGGTCATAGGTGAACTGGTACGGAATTACACCTTAATTGTTTTCCGACATCCACCTCGTCCTGACTGACAGCCCTGTGTCTGTTTGTTTGGTGTTTCTCTACTGCATTGTATTCACTTAGCCACACCCTTTCTTTGTGAGGGAGACTAAAGTATCTGATTCATGCCGAAATGTGTCATATTTACAGAAAAGAAACTTTAAAGGCACTTTTTGATTTATTGTATTCCTGAGGAATTTACCCAACCCTTGGTGATATCCATCTTAGTCATGCTTCATATCTAATTTCTCACATCTGTTCCAAGATTCCTGCTCAAAGACAAATCAAATTATGCTCCTCACAAAGAAAAATACCACCACATCAGATTTCATCGTGGGGGCAGGATCTTTGTAGGACCTGACCTTTGGCCTTGGGGCCCTTGATGATGGCAGCAAGCTTGAAGTCAGCATGAGGAAATGATGCATTCATCACTCCGACTCTGTTGAATCAACCAAAGCCTGACATTTGGGACCCACGTGCTCAGCAGCCAGTAGCCACATGATGCATTAAAGCTTGGCTGATAATAAAAAAAGCAAACAGCAAGCGTTTTATCGCAAGTGGAGTGTTATCGGGCAAAAGGAACCACGGCAAGGCAAAGCAGGGGAGTTACTACCTGCAAGGGCTTGGCAGCTGAATCCCTCTATTTCTCCCCTCTGCCACATTTGCTTACATCGGATTAGGGATTATTGATCATACAATGTAGCTCAGAAGCTCCCTACATTCTTTATGTTAGTAGTAAAGTACATCACTGTTTAAAAGTGAACTCACTCCAAGTCTACATTACAGTGTTTACAGTGAAGAAATGAATTAATCATTGCATTGACTGATCTTTTTGTGTGGCGTACCTCCACGTGTGCCTCCACCAAAAGAACTAACCAGATAAATAAATAAAAAACAACCACTTGAAAGAACAATTCAGGATGCAACCTCCAACGCAGAAATCGACTTTTTGGGTCGACCCTTTGAAGAAGCCCTACATTTCTTTCTTTCTCTATACTGGACAAAAAGAGAGTCAAACAGTGCCTTCGGGGTGTTTTGGTATAATCTCTTCTGGTGGTGTGGGAAGGGATGACAGTATTCAACAACAACAACATCAGGTTAAAGGCTTTGGTAGCTGCAGTGTGGTTCAGTGAGAAGCAATGCCTGAGCCCTAATGAAATAAAGGCTTTTAAACTCACCACCGCTCATGGCAGCCTTGGATTTCATGATTGTTTTTGTTACATTTATTTTATTTCAAGTTTGGTTACACAGTGTAGTGCTTAATTGCATGAATAATACCTCGAGAAGCAGTATGATAATATTGTGTGCAGTAATTTGCATTTCAGCAGCACCTTTTTCTCTCTTTAGCGATTCAGAGGTGCATTTGGCCACCTCATAAGCACATCAGAGGATGCCTCTCTCCTCCCAGGTGCTTTATTTAGTTTCCTCCAAACAAGTGCAGTCTTTAGTCAGTGTAGGAGGTCCTGTAGTTTACAAAGGCAATATTGTTTCCGCTCCTGGATGGCGCTGGTATTGATCCAGGCCACAGGGCTGTCAAAATCCAATCCAGTTTTATATTGTATTGAAACAAATTGTGCCTGGAAGGGACCGTCAGAAAGCTCTGCATTATCTCACCCATCCTGCAGCCTTGCATTCCCAGCTGTGTGCTTTAGCAGGTTTATTACACCGCTGTGCACTATTGTTCACACAGTAAGCTTCCACACAGGGACATGTTACAGTCCAGCCTTGGTGAGTGACATTTTAACAAGAAGTCATAAAACATGTCACACAAGAGAGGACGGAAGACAAATGCCAGAATCCTTGAATCCGCTTACAAACAAAAGCAAATGGCCCCTGTGGCTATCCTGATCACACACAATCATGTCAAACCCGGCTGACTACACACATGCATGCACTCAGTCGCATCTTCTCTATAACCATCTACATCTACACACAGCCAGAGCACAACACCACACCATAAACACACATACGCGCACAGCCTTCAAGGGAGGGCCACCAGGGTCCAGTCATGGCCGGAGCCAGTAGAAAACTGATAAGCCTGGCTGGATTTGTTTCATTCAGCCGTCTCCCAAAGCTGCTGCTACTGCTGCTGGAGGGGGAGGAACATGACTGCACTGTAGGAACAGGTGAAGGGAGGCAGGGGATCCAAGTGAGCCGCAGAGATAAACATAAGCACTGACAGGATTGCAGCTACAGGTTACACATTTTTTTATGGAAGAAAATTCAAGCAAAACTTGCAAATCAGTCTCGATAAATACAAGCAGAGGTATTTGCCTGATGCCACATTTGAGGTGCTTTAAATTCTAAGAGACAATGTGGCAGAGGCACCATGATCAGAATAACACAATCTCCTGTCACACACTCATGCTGCTGATGTGAGGCACAGGGTATCCTGCTGTATCTCTCCCCTATTAGCCCCACAGCTCTGGCGCTTCATCAAAGTGTCATGATGCACGTTGATCAAACCCAGCAAGAGAGAGCGGGGGGAAAAAAGTGACATAAGCATGTGCAAACACAAGCAGACAGAGACACAAATGGAAAACATGCACATACACAGCAGTGACCTGACTTCACATTTTACGCCAAATGCAGCTGAGTAAGTCTCTTCACCTCTGCCGTACAGGTGGATCACTAAAGCATTAGCTCAGCTGTTTAATAATTGATAAAAGATGTGAAAAGGACAAGTCAATATCTTTCCAATTTCGCCAGGGCACAGACAGCGATATAATGGGCAAAGGCGTGTAACACAGAGGCGGAAAGTGCAGCAGAAGACATCTACTCTAATCAAATATTAACATGGTGCTTCATAAATGATAGAAAAGAGTATGATATTAGTCAGGAGGGCGGCCAAAAAAAGAGAAGTAGTTTTATAGCAGTGTGAATTATTCAAAAGTAAATACACACGGGTAGAAAAAGATTCCAAATTGAAAGGTTACAACGGGATTAATAACTGATTACTACATAAAAGCCACTGCTGCTCTGCATCTGTCTCTGCATCTGAGAGTATAACACCACGCGCTCAGTTACACTGCTTCGGGAGCTCCAACACCTCTCACATCCCCCACCAAACTGGCAACCTGCAACCTGTTTCACAGAACCTCAGCAGCAGTAAAATCAAGCCAGAGAAATCAATCGTCAGAAGAGAACAAAAGAGGAAAAAAAGACGCTCAAAGCATCAGAATTGAACCACTGATTCAATCTACTGTGACAGCCATGTACTCACCAGTGACAGTGCCTCTCACTTTTCTTCTTTTGATCCCTCACTCTCTCTCTTTCTCACTTCTCCCTCCCTCTGCTCCTCTTTTTCTCTGTGTGTCTCTTTTTCTCCCCTCACTCTCTCCTCCTGATCCTCTCCCTTGCTTGCTCCTGAACAGAATGAGCCTCCACTGCACTCAGGAACCCTGTTTCTATGGCAGTGTGAGCAAGCAAGTCAGCAGGATACTGTAGTGCAAATGTCTAGGGGCAGATCCCTCACTCAGCCCAGCGAACACTCAAACAAGCTCAGTAGCCTCTCACTTCAATCTCGTTGTGCCAAAACATCCGCAAGCCACGTTAACCTCTGTTGCGGAAGACACCGTTGAAGCTAAACATGCAGTGAAGGGCGGGAAAAAAAAGGAAACACCATAAGAAAACATTTTGTTTGCTCCCTAGAAAGACAGCCAATGCAGCAAAAGAAAGGAAACATGCATAAGTTTAGGTGCATGAATATTGATAAAGCTATCCTCATAAATATCAAAGGTTTTCTTTGAATAGATGTCCTGATAACACATTCAAAGAGTTGTTTTATTTCTACGTAGAATGAGATTAGGCAAACGTATAATGAGGGATCAAAAGGGACTTTTTTTTTGATGAGCAGCACATACAAGCATTTGCTTTGTTCCCTGTCAGGAGAGCTTGCAGTGAGCAGCTCTGATGAACACATGTATATCCACGCACTGCTTCAAGAGGCTCACGCCACTGATTTAATAAGCATGGGAGAAATTGCGCCTCGGTCCGCAGTTCTGACTATTGTCATGCGACATATTGCAGCACAATCAGTACAATCTTCAACACGGAGTGAGAGAGAGAGGAAAAAGAGAGAAGGAGGGGTGGAGGGGTGGAGGAAGAAAGTGCAACCCCCCAGTCTTCCCTCTATCTAGATTAGCATCAGTTCCTCAACAGCCTGTGGTCCGCAGAGGACGCTACTTTGACCAGAAGCTCCGACTGCAGGATCACCCTGAAATCAATTGGCTGCGCAACACTGACAAAATAAATAGGAATTAATTGCATTTGAAGCGCTGCACACATGTGTGCTATGAAATGGTGCATTTGGCAAGTGTGCAGAATTGTGATTGTAGAAAGTGTATTCTAGATAAGATGAACAGCACAGATATAAAGGATTGGGTTTTTTTTTTTCCTATTACAGACACTAATGCATTATTCATTCCTACAGAATTCTCCTCACAGATTGTTTTAATGCTCTAGCATGATACTGCGATATGTTGGCTTGTCTTTGATTTGTATTTGTGTAATCAGGACACCTCCGAGATTTAATGAGTCTGGTGCAACAGATGTTTAAGAAAAATATTGTTGCCATATGTAAACACAATCTATAAACGTAAGAGGTTAATTAGGATCGAAATTGCATATCTCCAAGTTAAGTGGGAAAAAAAATATTCATTTGACTTGTTAATTTTGCTCACATCACAGTACAATTGTGTTATGTTTTTTGTTTCAGCCTTCATCAGACTCCTCCTTGACTTGGAAATCTGATATGTGCTAGCTTTTATTTATTTTTTTACAGTTTTGTCTGCCTGTCTGGTACCGACACTTGATCAGCTGCACAGCTTCATTACGAAACACATCCACATGCGTCCTGCTGAGAAGCTTACTGTGGTTTTCCTTTATAACACAGCTGTTTCGTGTCTTAAACAGTTAAAATACAATCAAGGCGTGTGTAAACTGAACAAAAAAAAAAAAGAAAATCCTGCTCTCCAGGAAACAGATGCACCCGTAATCCAGCAGCCCTGTGGTACAATCACGTCATTCCGTTTTTTTGTGATGTTGGCAGTGCAAACAGCGTACACAACATGTCCTTTAACTACGCATGACAGATTGGTTTATAACAAGTGAACAGCATAACAATCATCTGACAGCGCCTGGACAAGTACTTGATAGGGCATTGATGGGTATAAGCAGAGGGATAGTGATGTCTCAGCTAAAGGTGGACTGCTGATGAGTGTTAGTCAAACAAAGGCCAGTAGCACAATATGTATGAGATGTCTGAAAAAAAAAAAGAAAAAAAAAAAAGCTTGACCATGATTTTTCTTGTACTGAGGGATTCCGCACTAGGATCGGACAGATGATTCATTATGACAGTTTATTCTTGGGAAAAAAATATGTGTATTCGGAGGGCATAAGTCCAGCCGTACATTTAAGTCTTCCTGAATGTACCCACCACCTTGTTAGTCACAGTATATGACGAATCACATGCAATAATTAAAGGTCAAACACTTTAACGCTTTAACTCAATTGATGCTTGTTGATTTTTTACATGTTTACCATTCTCTGTGGGTGTGTCACTATTCATTTTTCCATTGTTAAAGGTTCCGTGAGTAATACTGGTAATCTTTCGCCCCCCAGTTACTAAGTATTTACCTGCTAAATATATGATAAATTATTGATGGGTAGTCAATGATGGGTTAATTCTGGCTCCAAAAAGCCAACATGGTGACGGCAAAATCGCAAACTACAGGCTTCAGAAACTAATGGGTGACGTCACGGTTCCTCCGTCCACTAATGACATACAGTCGATGATATTATATCACATTTCTGCAATTAGATCCCTCTAATGCCCACACACCTGACCTTTAATATAACTAGAGGTAGTAAAGGCGTATTTACTTTGGCTGAAACTGATTGGAATGTCATTAGACAGTTTTTTGACCTACCTACCAGTAATATTCAGTGAACTGCGAAAATCAGTATGAACTTTCATAATAATTCATGTAGTCTGCTAAAGGTGGTGGGTCAGTGAACAAAGCATACCTCAGAGACTCTTTCACCGTGATGAGGGGCCACAGAATTCAGCTTACAGTGACCTTTCAACTACAAAAAATGCACGCAAGCAATATTTGCTCAAAGCATTGTTAAAAAAGCGTATTACAATATGCAAACAAAAATGTGCTGTGGTTTGTGTAGAGGTCCTCTTTTTTAAAATAAAACTGAAAGCAAATAACTGAATACTAACGTCTTCCACACATAGTGGATAGGCTGAAGCAATATACAGATAAGGTTGCAGTAAATTTCCTGAGCTGTGCAGACTGGTCCGGATCCACAGACCTTTAGATGCCCACAGGGAGTTGTGTTTGATGGAGCTCAACTCACAACTCATGGTCTGCCTCCACTTTTATGAGTATACGGTTTTTGCTTCCATGCGACTCTAAAAGGTGACATGCTACAGCCTACCTGGTGACAAGGTCTGAATCGACACGAGTCTGCCTTATTATAAAGGCAAATCACCAGAGCAGGGTATATCCAAGTACATTACAAGGCAACGTGAATATTAGACGAGAGAGGAAGATCGTTCTGCCCGTGTGGAATATATGGTCAGTGTTTGTAATGAGGTCATGACATGCCTACAGGGCCAGGAGCGACGCACAACATAACTCACGGTGTTCCAAGACATAGGAGGTGCTGCACTGCATAGCAGCTTCAGCCGTGCCATCTTGAGAGATAGAGCCTCAAAATCTCCACAGCTTTTCTAATATTCCCTAATGTAGTTCTTGACTGGAGGCATCAACAGCGCGGCACACACTTGTTTAGGAATGAGGAAAGCAAGTGAGATGAAACAATAAAAGAGTAAGGTCGGATTTATGCTACACATTGAGGGGCGACAGTACAGTTAAAGACCCTGCAACCGCACCACCTCCGAAATGCAACTTCACACCATGGGTACATCTATTCAATCGATATCATTTACCAGTTATAAAGGTATGAATTATAATAGAAGATATAATTACAGCTCAATACGTCCATCTAGTGTCGTGCTGGTGTTATCAGCAGGTGAAATCAAGCCCTGAACTCTGCCGTATGAATCTACAGTGCTACTGCTGCCAACCCCTAGGGTCAACTATAAATCCAACCGAAGAGGATATGTGTGCTTTATCTTTCCTCTTTTGCTCACACATGAATTGCAAGAATGCCCTGAGGGATAAGGAGCAACAGAAACACCTCCATGGTGAGCAGAACAAAATGTTAGGTAAAATGCCACCCATACATGCTACCACTCTGCCACAACAGAAAGCCCAGCATGAAAAAATAACTAAAAGCTAAGATATGACAGGGTGAAATAGCTGAAAAGGAGCAAACGCAAACACAATAGAAAGTCATTCTTGTTGGCCACATAATTTGCAACCCTTAGGAAACTGGGCAACCGACAAAAAGCACTCAGCGATGAGTTGTAAGCTAGCAGGAAGCCTCCTAGCTGAAGGGCAAAATAATAGGTGTGGTTAACTTTTAAAAGAGTCAGCAGATGTATTATACGTCTGCATAGCTGGATTAATAAAACAGCTTATCCTTCTGGTGCAGCAACCTGAGCATCTGCAGCCGACTAATTTGTAGTAAGTGGATTAACACTGATTAAGGGATGCTCAAGGTAGATCAAATGGCCCAACTGAAAAATAGCTATACACGATATGCTAGATATGCTCCAATGCAATAGTCTGGAATAAAACATGAAAAGACAAACCCACAGTTTTAAAAACAGAGAAGAAAAGAATAAAAAGGTAGCTCTTCCCTAATAACATGACGGGGCGTTATGTTTCACATCAGTGGCTTTGCTGCCATAATCTCCTCACCTTGATCTTATGCAGTATTAAACACTGCCTTGAGCAACTAGGAAGATAGAAGGGAAGTACAGCATTTATCTTCCACTGACCCTAGATTTATTGCTGCAGATCTGAATGCCACTTTAGAACACGTATGATTATTATTCACATGAAATTTCCAGCATTGGTCTGGACACTCTAAGGCTCTTTCTACAGTAAGTCAGTACCTCACTCCCATTCTCCCAGCTCTACCATACCAAATGTTTTGAATCATTTAAAATAAAACCTTTTTTTACTTGATCCACAGATATATCAGTCTAAACCTTCCCTTCTATCCACCACGTTACTCACTACCACGTGTCTAAGAACAAAAGCCTTTTTTCCAACAGAACTGACAGTGTTTTTTTTTTTGGTTTTTTTTAATACATGTAAAGCTTTGGTTCATCTACATTTATGCAATACACAACATTTCACTCATAGCGATTCCTTGCCTCTTGCTCAAGGTCATACAGCATCCTAAATATTATCTTGGGGGAAGCTTTTGTGGCAGATCCACTTCTCATTGTTCGCTTCATCATGATAATGTCAGAGTGCCACGGTGCAGTGTGTTCTGCTTTTTAAGGGGAAGGAAAAAGATGGGATTCAGATGGTCATCCTCAGTCCTGCGCCCGACTTGGTGTCGTTAAAATGTATTACTAGACCCTGTACCTATTCGCAACAAGACGATCAAAAATCAGTCAGCGCTTCCTTCCATCCTTGTCTGCACTATGCATCAAGTGGAACTGCAACAAACCCAGAGCCCTTAATCCTTGTAAAGCAGACAGATCCCTCTCTAAGAGCTGCACAAATAATGTAGATCTGCTTGGTTTTGATGTAAATATGATGGACCCAGCATGCTAGTGTCAACAAACTTGAGGGGAAAATGCTTTGTGTTATATTACTTACTTTAAATATTGAATTTTTTCAAGAGGGTTGACAAGACCGAGCAATGGCCTGAATACATACGGCTTAAAAAATACTGCGGTAGGCTACATCCAACAGGCTCAATCCTCACTGGAGACTCACTCTGCACAATTCACCGTTTTAATGAACCATACATCCTCCTTTCTTCTAAGACTTCAACAACACATTGGATCTGCTTGTGGCTACTGGCCCTGTGAGAAAATCTAAGTCGAGTTCAAAGGGAACTCGGCTTGGGCTGCAGGACTGTGTTCTCCGGGGGGACTTATGCTTCGAGAATGAAAATCTAAATCAAAATCCACTCGGGTATTCACCTGAGGAGATTTAATACAGCCCTCTGAAATCCTTCCGTGCTGCACCAAGGCTGACATGGAAGAGTCTGATAAATTGGAAAGGATGCGAGAAAGGTTAAAGAGGAGGCTTAAATAAGAAGTCAAGGCACAGGCCAGAGGGAGTGCCTTGAGGATAAGAACACTGTCAAGGAGTGGAGGATGTCTGTGATAGTGCGGCTGTTTGTGACCTTATTCATCACACAGATTTATCAACACGAAGGGCCCATTTCAGTCCCTCTTTGACTATGTCATTTTGTTCGAGTGTGAGTTTCAGCTTGCATAGGTGCTGCATAAATGAATTGGCTGTTAAAATTATGACTATATCTTCACTGATAAAGCGTAGGGTCAAGAAGTAGAGGGTGACTGGCTCATGTTTGACAGAAACTGTTTGCTGTATCACAGAGGGATGTATCAGTTCCTGATCAAGTGAGGCAGAGGCCGGATATTGCAGGACTTTTCCTTCTAGTGGTGTGAGAGGTCCACTGAGACTGTTTCCATTTCCTCTTTCAGGCTGACCTGTTCCACTCTGAATGCAGGGCAGCACTTTCTGCAGTCTGTGGCTATAAGAATACCCTCACCTCCTGTGCACTGTATAGGGTGTTGAAGACAGACTTATTACCATGCAGAACCTGTTGGCGTGCAGAGCATGTTTACTGATATTTTTAGACTGCAGCAGCCCTATCCTGAATTTAGCAGAAGAATGTCCTTGAAGGGACATTCAATCATGTATTATTTTGTTAAAAATCTTGTCAGAGCACACAGAAAATAAACAAGCTCGGTCTTGACAGGAACTCAATCACTGTGAATGGTGTTGTCTGCAGACTTCACTTAGATTGGGTCATTATGAAACATAGCATGCTTACATTTTAGTACGTTTAGTTGTTATTCATCTAATCGTCAAACCTGAAACATTATCCAAACGCACCACATTCATCCTGTTCTCCCATTGTCACATTTTTGTATAAGTGAAGTCATTTTAAACCTCCTCCAATGTGGCTGTGGTTTCATACAAAACAGGAGACAGATACACTAGCTGTGAGAAGGTAAGACGAGCGCGGCCACATCCTCAGTAACACACTGTCAGGTGTAAATTCGATATGTGGTACAATGAAGTCATTATGGTATGGTAATATATTGATATGAGTCCAGCATTGCAAATGGCAGCTTACGCCCAAGGCTCCAAACCTTGACTGTTCCCACAGGCCTTGGACTAACATTTTGAAAGCTATGGTTTGTCGCTGTCATATGCAGCTGATACATTTTGACACTTTTTGACATTTCTGTCAAAAGTGAAACTTAAAAATAATGCTGTAAACGCCTCTGTTCACCACTTCGTTATGCTTCTCTTCTCTATCTTCATCAAAATCTGGCTTATCTAATGCATTAGTGACAGTGTTTGTGTCAGTAACAGTCGGTGACAGGTGATTAGTTACCACACTGATGGCACTGACTGCTGCTTCACTGTCATGTCACAGCCATGCGTCGTATTCCCAGCATACCCGACTCTGTTCTTAATTACACGCTTGGCTGAGGATTAGTTTGTCAAAGAGGGGTCTATGATCCGCCAGGGGATGAATTACAATCTGTAAAACTTATTTACATACAGAGATTTCCATAAGTGACCCCCAGGTCATTACTGATAGCTTGTAAATTAGGGTGGCTCACTTCTGTTCTTCTCCCGACATATTTCACCTGTTGTAGTGTTAATGCCACACAGGTAACAATTTTACGCATTACAGCAATTATTTAGAGATGTGTCATGTAATTGAAATGATTAATGTTCATGCTGATCAGTGGTACAAAGTTTATTTATATTGTATTTTAATGTAGCCCAAGATTCCTTACATAGCAGAAAATTAGACTATATATAAAATTGATAAGTCAGAATTTATCTACTGGTTTAGTGTTGTCATAGCAAAGGGATGATTAATTTGTTTCAGAAAATTCCACTTCTACACTTTTCCTAACACTGTTTGTTTGTCAATGTGGTGTCTTCTCTCCCTCAGAAGTATGAATTTGGCGAGTAATCTTGCTGTGGAATAAAATTTATATCTGGATATTTACTACCTCATCAAACAGATAAATGAAATATGTTAAATAAATGGAAGTCTCTGTGGGTGAATATTATAGCATGCCCCCCACAGTATGAGGTGACTATAACTACTTTTTGTCTGGTTTTATGTCAGAACATCTGCTCACAGTATATTTTATTGCGTTTTGCAAACAGGGAGCTTTTGTTCTTTGTCATCGACGCTCTTGAAGTGATTTCATACTGCTCTAATCTCCTGTGCCATATTGTAGTGTTTTTCCACTGATCTAAGATGAGTGATAAAAAAAAAAAAAAAATGCAACAAGGACACACAGGCTTTTTTCACATCTCAAGTGTTAACTGTGAAACCGCGCAACAATTTCCTGGTGGTGGACGGGCTGTAAGGTCATTCCATCAATTCATGTCAGCTTAGGTAACATCATTTGAGGCCAGGCAGCATCTGCTTTGCAGAGGGCGCTAATATAATCAGAGGATGAAATGTCACAACAAAACCTCAAATTTGCGCCTCTATTTCCCGTTCTATATAAGAAGGGGGAATAAAACTCTTAATTCTCTGTGGTGTGGTCTGTGATTTTAATGAACACATCTTAGTTCAAAAGCCTCATGGTCTGTCAAAAGCATGACCTTAATTACACACACACACACACAAAACACACATATTCACAAGCTTGTAACTCTACATGAGTGCAGACACACACACACACACACACACACACACACACACATAGGTACACTTTTCTTTGCCTTCTAGTCTTTTGTCATGAGGTTGTTATTCAATTTGTCCTTCCCCCATCTCCCTGATTGTACTTCTTGTGGGTCATGTTTCCTCAGGGGGTTGTTAATGGCAGTATAAGTGAAAACACAAAATATAGGAAGCAGCAGAGATTCCAGGAAATGGGAATGATACAGTCTGAACTGAGGGAGGGCCTAAGGCACCATATGTTCTAGGTGCGCTGTGACTAACACATTTTCTGGCAGCTTGCAAATGCTGGGCTGAAACCATTCCCGAAAGAGCAGTGGCTAGAACCTAAAAAAGATCTCGTCCGTACATCTTACAGACTATTTTATCAACTAATATAACAATCGTTGCATCTTCCCTTTGGCTGAATCTCAAACTAAAATGATGAAAATATGTATTCAGCTTTACTCATGTCACATTGGATGTCTGCAGTGGCTGGTTCACTTTTTTTTATACATATCACAAACTTGAACTGACCCCTAAGCATTAGTATTTGCATTTAATTTAGCCTTTCATGCGTGCAACGTCCCTATCTAATTAGTGAATAAAGTTCTAATACAGTAGACCTCCTCCTCATTATCTTGCCACAGCCTGTGGGTTGTTACAGTATCCGTATAAAAGAAAACTCACATCCTTCACCCACAGGCAACAGATGAAACAACTCACACTGTTATTTAGTGGACTCTTGAAACGCTATACATGGATGTAAAACGTGTGACAATCTACTTGTATATATTTAGATATTATCGTTTAGAGTGCTGTGCAACCTGGCTCACATATAAAGGCATTTTAAATATAGATTCTATATGCTTTACCTTTTTGGCAGCAGGAAAAGGTGTAATGCACATCCACTGGCTCAAGGTTTTCAAGCTAAGTAAATAAAATAAAACGGTACTGCCAGTGAGGCCGAATACGTTCTTCACATTCAAAAAAGCGTTTTGTCAAGATGACAAATGTGTGAAAAGTTCAACAGTCAAAGCTAATTTAGAAAATGAGACTAAAAAGAAAAAAAAAATCATTCAAAAGCGCACTGTAGTCTAGACTGTCAACTGTGACTCAGACAAGACTCCAAACGATTAAGACCAGAAACCAATTTGGATGTCAAGAGTAGGAGAATAAAACTGTTCAGAATTTAAAATGGTAAAGATTAAGGGCAGCGCATGAGAGAGGAATTATTAGAGGATAATACAATGCACCATATTGCAAGTTTACTTTCGTTTTAAGCTCCCCAAATGCAACAACCTTATAAAATTCTGTACTTTGTTACAGCACCATCAGCAGAATCTAGAAGTTTATATCCTTTATTGACCTCTAATGGTTATCAGCAGAAACTGCAACAACATCTGCTTGTCTCTTCCTACACTGTCTTGTATTCTCTAGGATTATGATGGCCTATATCTGACACAAACAAAGCACAGTTTGGGTTGTAAATAGAAAATGGTGACGAGATGACGGTGACGATATTAAAAGAACTTCCCGTTATAAACGTTTACGTTTTATGTCCTGGAAATGAGTACTGTACGTCTTGATTTAAGACCAAAAAAACTCACAAACAAACAAAAAAAAAAAAAAACACCTGCTGTGGTAAAAGCAGTCTTCCCTTACAGAAAAACCACATGAATTTCACATGTGTAAAAACACATGTGGTCACACATATGTCCACATATCGCAATGGAATCAACATGTGGATTTACATGGGCTCCACACGCTGTTTTTGAGGGAGTCAATGTTGTTTTTTGCTGTAATAATTTGGTTTTAATGCTCTATCATTTAGGAATATCCACTAAGACTGCATATTAATTGGTGCGATGAAGTGTACGGGCTTCACGTCTGATTCTACACCATCAGCTCTGTAAGCGTGACAGGAGTGTCAGTCCCAGAGGCCTCGAGCCTTCACAGAGACAGACAGCTCAACAGCTATTATGACAAAACAGCTACAACTGAGCCAGCCAGTGAAACTCTAAGACAGAAGGAGAAGAGCCGGATATCAGTGACAGGAAGAAGTAAAAAAAAAACAACACAAACTGGATACCTCAGGACACAGTATTAACAGTATTAACACGTTGCCCACCTGTAGAGGCTGTAATATCATCTGCTGGACCTCAGTAGTAACCTACAATTTATACTCAGATGTTTAATGCCTGTTCCAAATTGTGATGTAATATTCTGCTCCAGTGGGGCAGGTGGCAGAAAAAAAAAATCCCCTCTTAATGTTGTGTCTGTTCTCATCTTGTGAGGCTCTCTTACTGAGCTCGCTCGAGGCCTGATTCTTTAATCAATAAACCAATGTTACTGCTCAATAGCTCAGCAGAGGCCTTGCCCGGTGCGCTGGCCTGGGTAACACCCAGTCGCTTTCTTACATTACTCATCCTCCTAACACTTTTGTTGTTATTGACACTGAGGCATTTTGTAGGAGAAGACCAGGCACCGAGCGCTACTGCTGTGAAACACTTACAAAAAAACAACATGATGTTGGGTTGTCGGCTGAATCTATAAAGACGGATTGTATATAATTTATTCATGGAGATGGATTCATATGAATGGTGGCACCACCACAGCTGTTTAGCTGTGAAGCAGATAACATCACTTGAAATTAGCACCTAAGGGGGTGTCCCAATCGCCATTGAGCTTCAATATTAAAATGCAGAGAGGACACACCACAGAAGACTTCAGAGATTTCTCTGAAAGATGAAGAGATGATGAGATGAAGAGAGATGAAGGCGTTCCCGTTTTGCTGTTCATAGGATGCTTACACAAGAGCTGATTGGTATTCAAGGCACTGTTTGACTTTTGTCTTTAGCACATTAATTTTAATGAAAGATGCGTTCTACTTGGCCGATCATTATTTCCTCTTAACGCTGAACTCGCTCGCTGACCCGACTCTGGGGTGTCTTTTTAATTTTAACCTCTGGTGTCATTAAAACATCCTTACATTAAATATACTTATATCTTTACACTTGTGTTGAGATCCACACATTAAAGGCTGATGTTGTGATTGCATTACTGCGTATGCTGATTTGTTTTAACTACCAAGTCTTGGAGTTATGTCCTGGCACACCTTACTTGAGTAAAAACACCAAAAAAGTGTTTTATTATTCTAATGATTACAGAAATAATGCCACAGGCTTTTAAGAACTGGCACATGGTCTTTTCATGACAGCTAAGAGACAGTCCTTGAGCGTTATCTCTCACAACAGGAACAGACAGTGTCTCCAGCGTTCTTTTGTGGTCTACAGTGAAATGTTGTATCAATAAAATACCAAGACAGTAGACAGTGGATATGAATTATTGAAAGGCACAGTGGTTTGGCTGAGGTTCTAATCTCCACAGTGCAGTTAATTTGATGTTCTTGTTTTTCTGTTTTGGATTCAACCTGCAATGCACCATCCGTCCCTGCAAATACCACGGACAGAGCAGAGCAGACCAGTGGGAACTAAATGAATGATCTGGTGATGCTAATGTCCTCTGCCAGCCAAGGTCTTGCTTAATAAACCTCAAAATGAGATGGGCATGCGAGAAATAATGTGATCAAAAATAAGCCTCGTCAATTCAAGCCCACACACCTGAAGCTGCAGCTGATAATGAAAGTGGAATTTGTAATGGTAAAAGTACAGTTTTAGTAGGGAGGGAAGTAAGATAACTGGATGAAATGGGATTGTTGAAATAGTCTTTCAGTGTGA
>JAPQRN010000025.1:5678329-5692530 GCA_037367275.1 Coranthus polyacanthus | reverse complement strand
TGTGTGTGTGTGTGTGTGTGTGTGTGTGTGTGTGTGTGTGTGTGTGTGTGTGTGTGTGCGTGTGTGTGCGTGCGTGTATGTGTTCTTCAGCTTGTGTGTTCATTCATGTATGCAAGCCTGTCCAACATAGATATGTGTGTATAAACTTGCATGCGTGCTAAGCCGCATATGTGTACGTATGCTGTGATATGCCACCGTATTATGGGCTTAATGAATCACATTTGTCCTTTGGTGATACTTGGGTGGTTATTGCATCACATCTATGCTAAAGAAGCAAGTCGACAATTATGGGCAATATACAATAAGGCAACATGTGCCTGAGGCTAACATCCCCCATCCCCCTGTTTCTTCTATGCTCCATTTCCACACAACTCCACACTCGATCTGCCGCTACCTCTCCATCCCCGGGTGCACAAACTAAAATACCCTCATAACGACCACTGGGCTTGTTTTTCTCAAGTCGACTGATACAGCTGGCCCCTCGAGTCAGAATGTCTCTTGTGATGGATTTCCCAGAACAAAACCACCTGTGACCACTCCCACCAACAATCCCCCATCGTGATCCCTGCGTGTTTACAACCTGTAATGATGAGGGTTTAACTATGCGTATATACTGTATGTGTGAAGCAGAAAGACGGTCAGAAAGAGATCGCTGTGTGTGGAAGCATTCAACAGGCACAAATGTTGATGCATGTTTGTCTTTATGTCATGTTACTGTTATTACAACAGTACGATGCAGCTGTGCAGAGCTGTGTCTAGATGTGAATACGTTTGGGCTGCACATTTGGATGAGAAAATGTTGCTACAAATGAAGCCCAATAACAACAAACGCAAATTTCCTGTTGATGACATCTGTGCATATTTTCCGTAAAACCTCTAAGGATCCCATTCAATTGAAATTCTCATATAATATATGATCATTCAAACAAGTGAGCATTCAAATACGTTCATTTTCAAATCATACTCCCGTTGACACAGTGCAAAAACCTCAGGCGTGGAAAAAATAAACACTAATTGACTTGACTTTTTCAGCTGTATTATATTGAACTATGTGAACTTGCTCAATCCTCAGCCTTAATTATGTTCTTCTTTACTTAACCATTAATCAAAGTAATTTAATAAACCCTGTGATGAATAAGGCCTTAGAAAAATGATTTCATCATCTAATTACAAAGTGATTTTGAGTTTAACCAGATCTTGGTTGGATCCCTTCCTTAATTGAGTTAAACCGGGGCATAAATACTACATGGCCTACGTTGGTTTGTTCCAAGATAGCTTAGATAATTAAGAGCTTATCTTAGTCCTTTCCTTGTGCCCCAGTCTCCCTCAAAGGTTGGATCCGGGGTCGACTGCGTTTCCTGTTATTGAAGATTGGATCTTCTCAGGGCAATTCTGATTAACAGGCAAATAACAATTTGTTTCTGGCTGCAGATCTTCAAAAGAGTCAATTACTTCTGTGTATCTGCTGCAGACGGACTTGCACCCTTCATTTGCCGCGCAGTCTTCTTAATGCATAGGCTTACCGCTATCTGTCTTCACATTCCCAAGACAGTGGTTAGGCGCCAAACAAAAACGCTCAATGATTGCCGCCAGTTCCACTAACAATACAGATGTAGCAGCTTTAATAGTGAAAGACAACAGACTTTGGATGTAGGAGTTCATCCTCGTATCCTAATATTATTTGTCCCAGGATCAGACAAATAATGCTACGTAATGGTTCTTTGTTAATTCACATTCCATCACTCTGAGACAGCTGGGAAATTACCTGCCATAAAAAGATAAAACACCATTACCAAAAAAAGCTTCTATCCTTTCCCGCATTAATAAAGAGTCTACCGTAGTTTCAATAGTACATACTGGAGGGAAGTAAGCTGGATAATAGCTGCAGTGGAAGCCACCAGAGTAATATTTACAGAGGCAATAGTATTAACGGAGGTAAACGCACACAGAGGCAGCCACAGCTGAAACATATCACAGTAAAATCAAATAGAAAAAGTCAACACTTTCCTCTCAGAGGCTCAACTGACAGTAAATGTGTTGAAATAACCGGACTGCAGTGGTGGAGGAAGTACTTTACTTGAGTAAAAGTAGCAACACCACAGTGTAAAAATACTCTGTTACAAGTAAAGGTCCTACCTTCCAAAAAGTGCAAAAGTATTAGCATCAAAACATACTTACAAGTACGTTAGCAAATGTACTTACATTCTACTTTTGCCAGTCTGTGTACGTTAAACACAAAAAAGAGGTGATTAAATGGCTGAGATTTAACTGTGCAGTACATTTTATCTTCTTTGTTAATTATTCATGAATCGCAGTCACAGAAAACACAAAATAGTGTCTCTCATATAAATGGGCTTGCAGTTTTAAATTATTTAGAGGCTTACAGCTACAAAAGTGCCTTAAAGAAAACAAATATAAACCTTGTGTATGCTAACGGTGAATTAACGTGATAATCAAGACTACTGCTGAGGGAACTCATTAGACAGCAACACCAAGTAATAAAGCAGCAGATTTTAGACAGTTCTTTCCACTGTTATTAGGTGTTATATGCCTATAAGACATAAATAAATGGAGGGGGTTGTGATGGTGCTATTGATAATTTTGCAGCAGGTGCGGGCATATTTTTCACAGCAAATGAGGAGGTAGTGGCACATGAGGTCCTTGGTTTGATATGCAAATCAACTTCATCTATGGCAAATCTTTCAGCGGTGACAACCCGATGACTGCAGATGTTGAACTTGATTCATCGTGGCAAATGCATGACAAAGGGCCGGCTCACTCAAAGCTATGCTAATCAACATCAGCACTTCCAAACTTCTCCCAGGGGCCATGATGGCAGGATTTCTACAGTATAGTGTGACTTTGTGTATCCATGTGCGAAGGTGTGTGTGTTTCATTGTCACGACGTGTTAATCAAAGATTCCCAACTCAGCTGTGGGGCAAGGAGAAAAATATTTCTATTTTGATTCACAGCTAAGCTCATTAGTAACAGTCCTAAATTGTGTACGCGGGATTTGAGGGATAATGCTCTGCAGCGACAATACAACAGATGAGAAGATGATCTGTGAACAAATGGATCTGCCAATGAATATAACACAAGAGCCCGTAGGATTTACAGTGAAATATAGACATGCTATTTCTGTGAGGCCCTCAACGGGGCTTAAAATCTTCATGGATCTTCATGTTTTTTTTTTTTCAATGAAGCTCAGCTAACAACACAATGATGGACGAGAATGACATTATCCATATTATGGATAGGGATCAGCATAATTATTCTGTGTCCAGGTGAAATGTGCACAGAGCAGTATCTCATCCAAACATGTCCTGAATGTCACTGAGATGAGGTATTTAATTGACCTTCTGTCAGCGCAGTGCTGAAGAGTGATAGAGTCCGGGAAAAGTCGATTTCTCACCACGCGTTCTGGTGCATATCAATCCCTCATGTACGATCAGCTCAGACTAATTATTGCTTTACACGTCAACACAATGCAAATTGTCGATAAAAACCCATAGTTATGGGCACATTGGTAAACTGTGTAATGAGAAAACTAGTGATATATATGGAAATACATTTTTAACATTATCCACGAATGTAAAGAAATGACAGTAGCTAGTAGTAGACTACACTCCAGTAGTAGTAGACTACTAGTAGTAGACTACACTCCAGTGATAGCCGGTGTGTTAGCCATTCTGGAGAACACATATTTCTGATATATGTCTTTACTTATTTTTCATTTTTTGGCCTTTATTCGATAGCAGACGCTAGAGATTAGACAGGAAACAAGGGCAGAGAATGAAGGGAATGACATGCAACATCCCGTCATCCAGACTGGGGATTGAATCAGGGGCATAATTCCAATTTAAGGTGACCACTATGCCAAAATCCACCGACAAAGTCAACACATCCTTCAAATTCAGATGTTGAAATAAAGTCCTTACTGGGCAAGCAGTGGAATATTATATGTAGCAGAGTGCTTCCCTTCAGAGCAAACGAAGGCGGAGAGGATCAATGATGTCTTTGATCTATTATCTGTGTTTTAGAGAAAGACAAAGACTTAGAGGAAGAGAGTGCTTTGAAAGTTGGCACCTAAAGGACAGTAAAGTGTGTAAAGTGCTTTTTAATGCTTTATAATGCATTTCTTTTTTATTGTTTTAATGGGTTATGCAAGTCACTTGAAAATACCTTTGAAATGTGCTATACTCAAAAACCTGACTCGCCCTGAAAGACAATCTCCTGACAGACGGGAGGAAAAGCGAAAGGATCGAAAGCTGCCACATATCTTTAATTACAGCTTGAATATTATATACTAGATATGATTGTCACCATGACAAGATAAAAAGAATATAATAGCTAAAATAAAACAAGGCTATCAACACATCAGAATAAGTTAGAAATCATCACTATCATGACTGACGAGTAAAGCAACTTTGTTGGTTCAGGCATAACCTTCTGACCAAAAATTTGTCTAAATATCCTAAATATTTTAAGATCCTTGCAATGGACCTATTGCAAAAAAATCTAAATCTTTCTATCAAAAAATGACGTTAAAGCATGAACCGTGAAAGCATCTAAATGACAGTGCTTGCAAAATAACGTAACATTTCCTCAGGTGTAAATGTTTATTCCACGTACAAATAATCTGTCTAATACATGTCTAAGGTCTAGTCTGGTTGTATTATTGTCAAATGAGAGTCTGCGCTATTAAACTGGACCCAGAGTGGAATTGTTTAGTCAGTGAATTACGTAGGTTATGTTCAGGTTCACTCTTCTTGTCATAGGTTCAAGAGATCCTGCTGCTCTGTGCTATTCTGGTACCCACTCTGTGTTTACAGGCGGCGGTCCAACAGCTTGTAGGTGAGTATCTGGTCAACTGTTCACCAAAGGGTGGTGACTTGAATCAGATGGATGGAAGGAGGACGGCAGTTTTTCTTTCTTTTTAAAGATGTTGTATATGTGCAGGCACTAAACCTCCCTAAAAATGTATTATTATCTTGTATTCCATATATCCTGTTTGGTCTGTTGCACTTTCCCAAAGCATTGGCATGGGTTTAATATAAAATGCTCCAGTTGACATAAAATGGCTGTGCTGATTGTATCTCCCAAATTTTGATATGCAGGCTTAGCCTTCTTCTTCTCGCTGAGCACCAAAAGCCAATCCCTATACAGCTGCAGGCAACACAGACTGATAGCCGTGTTAGTAATTTAACACATTATAGCCTTATATTGAGCAGGTGCAGAAACATAGAATCAGGAGATGACAAACTAAATGAGCTTGTTTTCATTCTATGGGAGGAAATGTGATCCAATCGCCACGGCAACTGAGTCTAGGAGCCTGCAGAGAATTAAGAGATTAATATCAAGAGGTCATGTGAGACAAAATAAAGCTCAATAATTGACTAGAAATGCGTCGTTGTGTTCGTGAACGTAAACTCAAATCGTTCTGCTACACAGTACGCTTGAAAATACAAATGTGTCCCTCTTATCAAATTTCTGATTCCCACATTTGTAATTCTGACTATTCAAATTGAGCAGGTGTGAGTGAGTGAATCAAACACCTCGTGGATCCTTTCAAGCATTTATTAAAAGGCTCTAAGAACAATTCAGAGGTCTCAAAGCACCCTCAACATGAAGAGCAATAAAGAGAAAACATGCCCGTGCTAAAACTTGGGCACAGCAAATGAGTTTGTCTGTGTTTATTGGTTGCTTCTAACCTAGATTTTTTTTTACTATCCCTTCCTACCTGATATATTCCCCCCTAACCTCGACTTTCCCGGAGCATGAAATCATTTGAGCAGAATGATCGGATGTTTGGCTGTGGCGCAGTGGCGTGAGATTTGTTTCTGTGCAGATAAACACAGCCTAGACTGTTGTCTCAGCAATTGAGACCACTTTCTATTTCGATTTCAAAGCGTGCAAGGCAGAAAACAATCACACAAGAAGAAAACACATTCAGCTACTCGACTAACTGCCGTGGATATCCTAGTTATCAGTGTTAAAGATACGGAAACAGATTTTTGATTTGATACCGCCAAAGAATCACAAGCCCTCTCAATATGAAAGTCTTGGAATGTGTTTAAAAAGTCAACGTCCATGCTTTCTTTGGCAAATTGAAATCGCTTTCATCAGATATAGTGCAACTTACATTTCAAATTTCAACTTTCGGCGACCTGGACAAAAAGCACAGGACACACAGACACCCAGAAACAACTAACCACACATTCTATTATACAGACAGAAAGCAGAGACAGAGGAGCAAAGGCTGAATCCAATCCAACGTCTGGGAGGAGCGACCAAAAGCCAGGAGAGGTCAAGGACATCAGGTGATGATCCAAACCCAAAGCATCATGGGTAAAGGAGAAGCCTGGAGGAGTCAGAGAAAGAGCCAGAAGGAGGAATTGATATAGTTTGGAGAACATATCCTTGAGAATAAAAAAGCAGAAGGCTGGAAAAGTGCATTGGATTTGAAAGTTCATAAGACATAAGTGTTACATATCTCATCGGCAGGTCACTCATAGACTGTTCTGTGAGAACTAATGACTATATTCTGATTGAACTCTGTCCATCAAAGGGATAATCTAGGTCAGGCAGTTAGTTGAATGTTGACAGATGACTTTTAAGTCGAGATTTAAAGCTTCAGCAGTCAGACTGTCTAATGTCAGCAGGGAGGTTATTCCACAGAAAAAGTGTCTGAAAGGAAAAGGCCGTGTAACCTGCTGACTTCTTCTTATTTCTAGGTGGAGACAGGAGGACTGCATATTGAGAGTGGAGAGCTCACGAAAGACTAAGGTTTAATAGTGAGATCAGACAAAATATGAAGGTGCATAGCCACTTAGAATTTTATCAGTCGTCAAAAGCTCATTCAAATCTGATCTAACGTGAATAGGTACCAGTGATGTGAAGCTAAGATTGGTGTAATATGGTGATATGACACCTGTGAGTGAACTGGTATTAATCACACAGTTATCCAGTGTCAAGCTCCATAAAGGCAACAAGAACTATACAGGGTTTGGCAGTTTGGAATTTTAGGATTTACAAACAACTCCTCCTCCTCAATTTGACCAAAAACGTCTCGCAAAGAATATGGAGTATTATTAGCATTTTTAGGCCTTTAGGTTTGTGGCTGTTCATACTGTAAGGAGTACGTAGACTATAAATAAAATCAATAATTAATGAAAAAAATAAATAAATAGAGTTTAGAATTCATCCTGTGTATAATGAAGACTTGTATCATTGAAGACACTGTGTCATTATAAATGCATCTCACATGTAAACAGAAACTGTGACTGTGTGCTCTTCTCCTGATAATGTAACCTTTTCTACTTAAATCATTCACTCTATATTAAACCTCTCTAGGATAATTGTGTTCAAGCAGCGATCGAATATAGACCAGAAGCCGGTGCTCTTTGTTTCCTAATAATCAGTTGAGGTCGTCTTCTGCCCACTAACACGCAGTAATCTCCATCCATAATAACACAGTTGCCTCAGAAATGTGGCAGGAGGCAGAAGCCCCCAAATCTAAGCGCCTTTAGTAAGAAGGAGGTAAAGCCGCTCTTTTGAAGGCAGGCTACGAGGAACATAAGGCTCTCTAGCCCCCCAGGGTTTAATGTCTTATTATTTTCCACAAGCACTACCAGAACGAACAGTTTTGTCAGCAGGGACACTGCTGTGTTGGTGTCACTTCCTGTGTACACACGGGGAAGTGGCTGACTGAAAAAACGAAGAAAAATTAAACAATTTTTTCATCATTAGCTGCTGTCTTACACTTTAAGATTACTTGAGAGGGTGTGGGATCTGCCACGTTCTCAGAAAGAATGAAATGATGAGAACAATCATAGAGCACAAATATAGCATTATCCAATTATTTCTTTTGTGGTTACTGAAGTTCTGAAGTGCCAACATATATGGCTCTTTTGTAACACCCTGACTTTGAATTTCTGTTTAACACACTGTTAGATAAGGGCAGTGTGTTCATTTCAATAAGAAGACTTAAATGACAGTTCAAAACCAAATTAACTGCGTGAAATCATATAATGGGCAGAGTTAGAATGAGAGGTTACGTGAACCGATTTCTTTCTTTAAATACATTTCAGATTTTTGGTTCACTGAAAGAGCATGACATCTTTGATGAAGGATGACTGACTGATTAAAGTGGACAACATTATTATGTAAGGCAGGATGACTAATGCACACTCCAAGGCTTGCATACAGTCTTGTCTCACACGGTCCCAGTGATAATGGAGAACAGAACAGTTTTTGCACATAAGGAAAGTGTATTTAACATCCTCCGCTACTTTGTTTGACTGTGTCACTCTGCGCCTGGTAACCCTGGGTTGTATAGCACTCATGCATAGATTGTGTGACAGCATGATTAATCGCGTCGAGTTTGGCGGCATACGAAACTAGCAGATGTGTATATGATGAGTCCCCGGCTACGAGGAACTGTTTACTCCATGCGTGAAAGAGTGACTGGTATAATGATAAATGAAACCGCAGAAACATTTCGCTGATGCCTTAGAAAAATGCTTTCGAGAAATCTACAAACAATATATTTTTCAGAAGGATAAATGGGAACTCATCTTCCACTTAAGCACTTTGATGGCCCCAGTAATAGCAGCATAAACTATTGTGGTCATATTCTATTTGATAGACTGGGAGATGTCAGGCAATTTTACTGCAAACGCAAAGAGAATAGAGGAAATTTTGCAAATTCCATCTATATTTATTTTAGTGTGTGCTCAGCAAACGCACCAGCAGAGGTATATCCACAAGTAGTGTCCCACACATCAGTAGCGTATTATTGGATTAGACTGCAGATTATCATGTAGGATGAGTGCACCGGGCGAGCAGATAACCGAGCCTTCAGAAATTATTAATCACAATAAACCAACACTAAAGTGTTTTTGCTCGGTGAACGCATCAGCACATACACACACACACACACACACAAAAAACAGCTAGCATATAAGATAAATTATAATACACAAATGCAAGCACAGCACAACCAAGATGACTATTTGCAAAGAAAATGTGCATGTTTATGAGTTTCATAGCCATACAGTGCAATATATAACAACCGAATGCAAAAAGGCACATTGAAATTGTCCGTGACTGGCAGGTTTTATAATTATATTTTGCTATTTTGTTTTCTTTTGCAATTTACTGGGCACAATATCTCAATAAGCTGCAGAATAAGAAAGACGACATCCGACAATGATGAGGACTCACCGATCAACAGCCATGAATGTGATGTAATAATTTTGTAATTGCGTTGTAATCTCACCATGGCATAAAAACACAGCAGGCTGGATGAAAAGCAAGAGCGCGTTAAGAACAAGGACGTGGCCTCGATGTGTAATTTGGCATTAACTGTGTGCTACATGTGGGAAATGGAAATAATAGTGACAGCCGCTCATTTGACAAGCGATTTTCACTGCGCTCTGCTCAGGCATCGCAGTGATGTCTGATTGAAACATGCTCTTCATGGTATGGTTGACAGCACTGGAGAAGTACTGCTGGGCTCTTGCAACGCGAAACAACAAATATAGGCTTTGTGTGGATGACCTCTGAGTGCGCTGAAGCTCATTTCACTGCTCCACTAAGTCTCCTTCACTGCATGATAACATTTTGACAGCTGCGAGACATTAAATCGTGAAACACAAAATCGGCGGTGAGTGCAATTTCGCTGCTACATTTTTCAGTTTTGGTAAAAAATCTGTAAAATAGGCCGTGAATTGAGATAAATGTTGTACTGCAGAGTTGTGCAACAACAAAGAATCATTGTTTTGACTTTGCTGTTGAAAAGGTGGTAAGAAATAGGGAAATAATTGAGTTCTTCTGGAAAGGGTAGGATTAACATTATTATCTTACATAAGTAAAAAGATAATGGAGTCTGTGTATAACAATCCCTTAAACTTCCACTGCATGCTGAATACATTTACTCTGAATCTTAGGTGAAATAAATGTGCCCTCAGGTGTATTATTGCATGCTCTAGACAGTCATAAATAACCCCGCAAGTGAAAATAATAAATAATCACAACATTTTGAATGCATGAATAATAATGACTTGCGTATAAATAAATAATTAAATAGACAAAGAAGTCAAGTAACCTTAATTCATCCCAGGAAGGCTTTGCTGACCAAGCCTGCTCTGTTTTAACAGCATTCTGCCTTTCGCTGAAAACGTTAAGGGGAGAGAGATGAGTTTCTTCAATATTTCGTGCTACCACCTAATGCTTTCGGTTTTGCCCAACACCCAGATCCACAAATAATACAGATATATAACAGACAGTGTGTGTTATGACCGGCTTCTTCAAAGCTGTCACCCTATGGAGAGACACCACTGTGCGACAATAAATTTGGAATTCAATTAAGCGAAGCATATCCTGACCTTTGATTTTACTTCACTGCACAACAGAAGGCAGTTATGGTTACGTGTTATCTAACCACTCCCAGGTAAAGCGTATTGTGTGAGTTGCAGGTTTATTCGGTGAACTTGTACAACTTCACAGTTGACCCTCTTCATCAGCAGCTGCCTGTGTTAAATTTCTTATCACCTGTCTACCTCTTCTTGCTTTGCCTGTTATTCCACCTCACTTCTCTCGAGTCACCCCTCTGTCTCTATTGATCTATTGTATCAGAGTTTCTTTCACTTTGTTTCTCCAGGGAGAAGTATTGACATTCAAAGCTGCCTTCTCTCTGTCATATCAATAATTTACACACTCACTGTGCTTTGCCTTAAATATGCACAGGGAACCATTCACAGCAACAAATGTTCATAATCAGTGCCGTAGATGTTTCTTCGTGAGAGGATTTTTAAACTAAGCCTTTGTCTGCTTTTAGCTATAGCAAGAAACACTATGAAAATGACTTGAATGATGAATTATGCTCTTTAAAATCAACTTCATGCACTGTTTCAGTATTTATGTTCCTTCTGGATTATTTGCAATGGGCATATTGCTCATCAATATTTTCTCATTTTCACTGTTTAGAAATGAGACAAAATGTTTGTTACAGCAAATGAACATTTGTCTGCCTTGGCCATGACATCAAAGAGTTTGGCTGACAGTTATATTTACAGTTAGACACAAACAGAAAAACACTGTTGCTGCAAAATAAGGTGATACAGAGTCCAACGCTCCACTTGTTTACAACAGTTCATTAATAATACATGCCGTATATACAGTAAGTGAAATATCAAATAGGTCGCCACTCAACGTCCCATTTAAAAAGCACTTTGTAATAGCAACAACACAGACATGCAGAACAACACAATCTATATGTATACACAAGGGGAAGAAGAAAATATAAACTATTTTTTTAAATCCTGCAGATACAGAGGAGTCTTAGCTGCTGCTTTAAAGTCCTGCCGGCACAGGCAGGCTGTTACAGAATAGCCTTGCTACTGACAGACAGGCATCCAATAAAAATATAATTTCACAGAAGCAAACTTCACTCACAGCAAGGCCAACTCAGTCAGGGGTACCTTTCTATCAATTATAAATGATTTTTAAAAAATGTATTATTTAGAGCTACTGTATTGACCAGTAAAAGTTACGAACCAAAGAAAAGGCACGAAATGTCTCCATCTAGTGGCTGAACCTGTTATAACACTGACTAATGTTTCACTGCGTTTTGCCTTCCTTAGGGAATTCATTATTTACCTTTTCTGCCTTGAAATGAAATTCTTTGTCTTACAAGCATATTTTTAGGCTAAATTCTCAAAGTTAGGTTGAGTTTAGGAGGTGAACCGTGCGATGTGAAGGCTAAAACTCAGTCAGAGTGATAGAAAATGTCATTATGTATCATGAGAAGACCCGCTGTGAGCAGTATTCGTACAATGTCGCTGTGACCTCTGTGGAAGATGTCTGTCAAGAGTTCAAAAGCAGGTCACTGTTAATTGCACTGCAAAGGGTAATTTAGGCTTCATTTTACATTCCAGGCCATCATCTCCTTCTTGCTTCCTCATTATCTCCTCTCAGAAATGAGTGTCAGATAGATGTGCATATGTCCTCTATGGACTGAATTTTAAGCAGTTTATTGAATTTACTGGTATATGGCCTTGAGGATATTCCCTGACCGTGTGGGCTGGGAACACCTAATGGATAAATGCATTAATTCATATGGATACATACTGGAATTTTAAAGCACTTTTTTGTTCGCGGCTACATTCTGTGACCGTTCTTATTCTCGTTAGCACAGCTTTCTTTTAGCTACTGTTTTTAGTAGCTATTGAATTCATCTTAATTATCTTTACATGCATCTAAGTGTACTGCATGCTCTTTATTGCTCAACATATCTACCATGTATAAGATTTATATGCACAATAGATTGCCTGTGGGTACTAATATAAGCAAATATTTAGTTTCCAAAACTGCTCATTGGGGAAATATTGATGATGGTTTTAGTTTTAATTAGAAGATGAGAATGAATGGCCTGCACTCCCGGGCATTATGGAAGACTTGTGGGATTTCATCATTTCAAGCCCAGAGTTAACTAGAAGGGTATTCACTAGAACGCATACCTCTGCCAAGGCCCCACAGTCCTGCGGGTGCAGTATCAGGCCCGTTTGTGTGATTCAACTCAGAGACAAAGAAAAAGGACATTGGTTACATCATTAGTGGAAGTAAAAAATATGGCCTCATAGCCTATCACTCATGTTCTTGTGGCATTTGTCAGCATACCATATAACAGATTATATTATGAATCAACATTGTAAGAACATATAGGAAGCTCAAGAAGTAGATATAGCTGACTTTTTCTAATAACTTTTTCAGCCTAAAACTCTGAATCCCTGTTTTTGGTTCTTACAAATGTCAAGTCTGTTGCTGATAGCTTTAGAAAAAAAATCTCACATTTCTCAAGCAATGTGAAGAGGTTAGTTTCTGCTGCATAATTACCTCAGCCAAGGAGGTTATGTTTTTGTTGCCCTGTATTTGTTTTTGTTACATTTTTGTCAGCACAGCATAATTACTGCACAGATTTTCATGAAACCTTGTAGTAAGTGTAGGGTGTGGGCCAAGGACAAACCCATTACTTTTTGGAGTAGATCCATAAAAGGGGCAGATCAAGTTTTTTTTTCACTTTTTTCCTAAAATTTCATGATTGAATTATACAACAGGTGTCTGACATTTATTTCACACTTGCAATTTTTTACATTAAAGAAACAAATGATATATAATTTGATGCAGTAATAACCTAGCTACTAATCTACCCAAATGATATAAAATGGACTCCACACTGACAAACATTAAAAAACATTCAAACGCTCTTACGTGTGTTTGTTAGTGATAAGATTCTATAATAACAACACCTAGAAAACAGGCCCTACTTCAACTTTTTATACTTTAAATGACATTTTGCTGAAAATACATGTGCACTATTACTGAAGTATTACTTACTGTTTGTACACTCGTCACTCCCCTGTGTGAGGAGCGAGGCATAACACTGGGGAGTTATGTATCACATACCAAATCATCTGGAGGGTTAAAGAAGTTAAGCACACATGCGGCAATTAAGCAGGCGTCAAAGATTTTGAATGCGAAAGGGCAGTCAACATGGCAGTACAGGGAAGAGAAAAAGGTCAAATCTCAGAATGACTCTGGATTTATAAATTCAGTGTAATAACACCTCAGAACCATAGGCAGTAACAATGCCCTGGGTCTGCATGTGGAGGAGGAGTCTGCAGGGGGCGGAGTCTGAGGATGGAGGAGGAGTCTGCATACGGGGGAGGAGTTTGCATTTGGGGGAGGAGTCTGCTGTTGTCAGAGTCTGCGGGTGGAGGAGGAGTCTGCAGGGGGCGGAGTCTGAGGATGGAGGAGGAGTATGCATTTGGGGGAGGGGTTTGCATTGGGGGGAGGAGTCTGCAGTTTTCAGAATCTTAGGGTGGAAGTTGCAAATTTTGATTTTTTGCGATAAACACAAAATGATTATAACTCGACGGTTTTCATGTTTACTGTATAATAAGAGTCCCACCCTGAACACAATGACATGACAATATTGAGTCTGACAAAGATATGATAGATTGTGGGGATATTGACCATGACATTTGGGAACCCTGACGCCCAATACAAAGTTATACCCAAATGTCAAATTTTACCATCTTCATTTTGATACCATTTAACCTTTGTGTCGTCTTTACTTTTGAGATCCTCTGGTCGACCTCGGGTCATCAACGGGTCGTACTGAGGTGTTAGATTGTGT